>JAKMXC010000278.1:0-72011 GCA_025328345.1 Colletotrichum sp. SAR11_59
GGGGAACTGAAGCGGAAGTCGTCATCGTCGGGGGGAGGGATTGGGGGAGGGTTGTAGTCGGGCGAGGGCGACTGTGCCGGGGGTGGGTCATTGCCCCAGTCGAGAACGCCGGGCTCGTCCATGTCGGAGAGAGGATTGCCGCCGCGGAGTTCCTGCTCAGGCTCGTCTACATCCGAAGAGTCCGCCTCTGGGATGATCGATCTCTCACGCTGCTGCTGCTCCGGCCGCCAAGCCTCAGCCTGCTCTCGAAAGATGCCTTGGAGGACTTCATCTTCATCGAAATCGAAAGGAGGAATATCCCCCTCCACACGCTCTCCGGCCAGACGGTTATTGATATTGGCGAGGATATCTTCGTCCTCTGCGAAGTCGTCGTCCAGTCCCAGGCGTCCCAAGCGCTCGATCTCATCGTCCAGGGCGGCTTGTAGGATGCCTCTGAACTCATCATCTTGTTGGCGGCGGCGGCGGATCTCCTCCAGGCGGGCGGCGAGCTGGGCGGCGAACGGGAGCGGGCCTGCGGGAATAGGGGCTGGCGGCAGCGGAGGAGGGCGAGGCGGAGCCCTATCCAGGGCTTGACGGCGCTGGTTCAGTCGGCCGGCCAGTTCTCGGGCAAACGGCACTGGGGCAGCGGGAGCGGGAGCTGGCGGCAATGGAGGAGGGCGAGGCGGTCCGGCAGCAGCCGCATCCAGGACTTGGCGGCGTTGATCAAGTCGGCCGGCCAATTCTTGGGCGAAAGGCAAAGGGGCGGCGAATGGGGGAGCTGGCGGCAAAGGAGGCGGCGGGGGTGCATCAAAGAAGCTGGCTCTGGCGGCTCTGATGACCTGGCGGGTGAGGAAGGCATTCCCAGCCATTTGCTGTCGAAGGACTCCGGCTGGGTGCGCACGCGGAGCGGTATCCCACAGATGCGGGAGCCAAGCTTGGCCGTATCTTGCTGCCACGGTCCGCGAAAACGCCAGCATTTCCTTCAGAAGGGAGCCGGGAAGGGTGCCGGGCGGTATCAGATTGTACGGCACCCAGATGCCATTCGGCCATAGCTCGATAAGGCCCCGAAGATTGCGAGCTGCAAGCGCATCGGCGGGCCTCATGACGCCTGCGTCCCTCAATTCCGATCCCAGAAGCCGATGCTCTGCTTGTAGATTGGTGAGCAGGAGAGCCGAAGCTCGGGATGCGTCGGCCGGCTGCGCATCGTGGGCTGGGACGACGGTGCTCTGCACATAGTGCCGAACATTGGCTGTCGTAGGGGTCCTTCGATACGGAAAGGTATCTATGAAGTTCTACAGCATATTAGTGTCTAGTTCTTCATTGCAAGCCATGGATTTCACAGTGAATTAGGTCTCAGTTCAAATCACAGGATGAAGCTGTCATTCAGAAAGTTAGATCCTATGATATGAACATGAATATCGAGGAAAAAACACCTACAGGAGGGGGAGGGGGTCCGTCGTCGGCCATGGTCGTGCGGGAGCGGCTTTCAGCGAAGGTAGGCTGGGAAAGCGGGCGGATGATGGCGTGGGAGGAGCTCTGGACTGACACGGACAGAGAGACTTGAAGCAAGAAACGAGAGGATCTTCAACTGCCACAGCAAGCAGGTCTCTTCGGTCGCACTCCAAGGACGAAGAGAAGAAAATCCTTCCCCGCTTTCGAAACGACATGAAGTGCGCCGGCGGCAAGATTCCAAAGGAAAGGACATGCCTTCCTCCAGAGTCTCTTCCTTCCCGTCCAAAGCCGTGTCGTCGCAACCCGCACAGTGACGTTGTGCCATCGTACCTGCTGACACACAGTGCCCGTACTCAGCTAGCACTCCGCCCAGGACAGGAAAGGAAGGGAACGGAAGCTTCCTCCTTCACATTTGAAATTCCAGTCGAGTAAGTCCAATGCAGCCAGCAAGAAGTGGTTTCCAAACGCCCGGGTTCAATTCAATGCTCATGACCAATCTGTCAGAGGATCATAAATGGCATACGCTTCGTATTAAGGAACGCTCAGAATAAAGTGCTCACTCCTAGATAAGTTGAGGACAGAGGTCATGACAAGCGTGACAAGTTCTTACAGAAGGGCGGATTGCCAAAATGGGCAGTCAGGTCTCTGCTGATTGGTGGCTAGTGGAAATATGGGGAGTTTTGCATGTTAGCTGGCAAGCTAAAGTTTGCACGGATGAAGTAGACTCAGGCAATGCACAACGTACAACCTCCAACAACATGCTATCTCCTATTTTTGAATGCAGGCAAGGTTAAATTCAGAAAAAGTCCTAATTCATTAGAAAGCTACAAGCTCGAGGAAGATGGTCCCCCGGATTTATCGTCAATTTGAATCATAGAACGGCTGCATGTGAATGCCGTCGGCCGCCACCAATGTGCATGACTTGGGAGATCTGGGATTGATATTAGAATGTTTGCCGTTCCGCCTTTTTGCGAGTGGCTGCGTGTTTTGAGAGTGGCAATAATCCATTATCCGATTCTTTGTGATGCAGTCTATGATGCAGGCTGATATCTTGAACCAGCGTCGGGACGCTGCCGTCGCGGGTGTTCGATGCACAGGGTGTCTTTGAGTGCATGCTCAGGGGCCTGCGCCTCGAGTGTTAGGAAGTTTTGCTGACTTGCGGTCCCGGTGCAGATGACCCGAAGATCACCCGCACGGCTGTGACCGACCGTGGCTTAGACCCCAACCATCAAGAGATTCCGACCATGATCTATGCAGCTTGGTCATAATTCGACTTCGAAATCAATTCCCACGATTTGGGGACTCGTGCCACACCTGAGGCTTCCAGCTTTCTTGCACAAGTGTGGTGGCGCTAAAATGTGCACCATCCATGTCTCTGCCGACTACCAAGGTGCACTGCATTACATCATGTGGAAGTCCCATTGGTGTCGCTGGGTACGTACCGTACAACCCACCAAGGTGCGCGACGCTCATTTGTCAAAGGTTTTTCCGGCGCCAATTTTCGGCGCCGGAACATCTTGGTCGGAAAATCCAGCCGCCCCGCCAGCAGCTTTTGGGCAGTGCACCTTGACGTCTGCCTTTAGCACCTTGATCCTTGGCCTACCCCCAGCGTCCACCCGAAGTCATCGTCCCATTACCAATTGATTTTCTTCCATGTGCTGGACTGCAATGCATATCCTCTAAAGACGCAATCGACTTTCTGACCGCTGCTGCACTGAACACCCTTCTGCATGGCGCTCTCCAAGAACCAACCGCGCATCCTCCTACCGCAACGACCCTCAAGTGCCGCAATGACAAGATGCTCTCCTGCAGGACTCTCGTCAACGGATTGCGCACTAAGAAGCCAATTTTCCTCTCAGCCATTCCGAAGATGCGGTGCGTAACCTGCGTCGGAATGCAAGCATCGTCAACTTCTGCCGACGATTCCATGCGTGCCCGACTCCACGTCTCCAATGTCTGCCTATCCTACCGACGCCCTCGAGTACGTAGTCCAAACTTTCACCCTAGCTCCCTTGTCACCTCCGTTTCCGAAGATCCTG
The DNA here is from genome assembly GCA_025328345.1 of Colletotrichum sp. SAR11_59. NCBI lineage: Eukaryota > Fungi > Ascomycota > Sordariomycetes > Glomerellales > Glomerellaceae > Colletotrichum > Colletotrichum sp. SAR11_59. The sequence goes on from JAKMXC010000278.1 coordinate 3,471, forward strand.
ACACCAACGAGCGAACGGCCCTGCCGACTTTGCGGCGAGCCCAACGCAGCGAGCGTTCGAGCTAATAATGCTACCTGGTTTGCATGGGACGTTTTAAGCTATACTCATGACGGTCAGCAGGCTTGGACGGGACACCACTCTATGCCTAGGCGAGATCGGAGGCTTCAGTTAGACGCGCGTTTGCGGCTCGCGGTCGACCTCTGCACAACAGCCTCCAGTTCTGCTAAGATGTCGCCCACGCTTCGATATGACATCATTCTGTGCGCAGCAATACTACAATCATGTGACAGGACATCGCAAGGAATTGCGAGGTTCTTTCACATGACCTTGCCTGACTTCGTGCAAGTACGTCAAGCGCGACTTGCAGTGTTACGCAAGAACGGAACGCCTCGGCAATAGTAGTACGTCGCACGCCGCTTTCCTAAAGCTGTGATGGCCCGACGGGTTAACCGCTAGAGCGCGCTAACCGAAACCAGATATGCAGCTGCCACACCCATCGAGAATCCCTTTGGTTCTTTTCCCCGCGACACCTACCCACCTGGGCCAAGCCATCAACACATCCTCCGACGCGAGCACTTAACATCGGGGTGTAGCGCACCCAAATCGTTGTCTACAGATCGGAATACACCAGACGTCAACATACAGGAGAACATCTCTGTGCATGTCGTACGCGCTTCGTACCCGCCAGTAGCTGGTGATTGTTAACAACCCATGCCTCTCTAGGCCCAATCCGCCTCAAGCTAGAAGCGCTGTCGGGCTATTCGCCAGGCCCATCCATTCTACAAGACTGGTGGTTGATGGGACGAGACGGTCGATGCTGACCTGGCTGTGGCCATGGTCTGGCCGCCTCGCATGCTCGGTCCGTTTCTGCTCGTCGACGGCATCGATAACGGGAGAAAACCATCCCTCCATCTTCCCGGGGGCCGCCAATGCTTCTGTGTCGACGCTCTGCTGCCATTCATCGTCTACACCCACGACCTAGTCGGCGGTATCACTGCGTCTACACCGCCAACCCGCCGCACCCCTTCAAGCCGAACGCATCGACACCCTGCGGAACACGACCGTTCCTGTCTGCCCGCTGCCCAATGCCATTTATTGGCTGGCTATTTAATCGCACATCTGTTCGACGGGCTGTCGTCGGATCATGCTGGCCCATCTCCCACAAACGTACAGATCTTTGCGGACAAGAAGGATTCGCAGATCCGACAACATTGAAGTCCGCTCGTCTCGGAATCTGTCGATAACGTCTCCCACGCTCCATGCCTACGCAAATGGTCGATCACACTGTCATTTCCGTTTGAATTTCCCGTCCGGCCGACCTGCATCATCCCCTATCCGCACGTGCAGGGCCCCGGACGATCAATACGTTGGAGCTGTCCGGCGGGCTGCTATGCTGGTGCAGTCTCAGCTTGGGAACATATTGGTACGAACGTCTTGCCGGACGGGCCCTTGCAGACGCTCTTAAAACGTCAGCACCTCCAGGAGACATCAGAATCGCAGGCGGAACCCCCACATTCACTCCCTCTTCCTCTACAGCAACGATATGTCTCGTCATCTGGCATCTCGACGGCATTCTGTCGGCTTTTAGCCGCATCGTCACGCCTCCGCACGACCAATCGCTCCGATATCCGCGAGGTGTAGCACTTTGGGATGGCAATTACGACCTCTAAGAGGTCTCATGCTCTGGAGCGCCGTGCTCCTCGCACCTGCTGTCGTGCCCTATCCGCCATAGAGGCCTCTGGATATGTGCTCGTACCGAGGAAGGGCATGCACCCACGGCGCACAGTTGTCGAATACCCAAATAACCACAATTCACGCTGCTATTTCCACATGCCCATCACCCACCACCACCTTTCCACTGCTCTGCACCTCTGCTGGGCCCGTCTCGACCGCCGACCGGCGTGCCTCAATATCAGCAACGCGGCACCGGCGCTCTCCAGATGGTGTCAACACCTTGCTGTCGCTTCTACGCCAGGTCATGCTAACTAGCGGCGCGGCGCACATCGCGAGAACGATCTCGTGCCGGCAATTTGCTCGCAGCCTCTGTTCTCCTTGGCTTTCCATGCATCTGCAGACTGTGTCATCTCCCTGAGCCTGGAGTCAATCCATTTCCTGGAACTCTGCGCTTCAAGCGGTTGCCACTACTCGACATCCTTGACCTTGTGCCCCCGGAAAGCCTCGGCCGATCTCACATCTCTCGTTGCCGCCATGGTTGATTCCTGTCATCACGTGCACAGTTCCACGCCAGTAGTCGGTCGGCCTGCGGAAAACACCGAAGTTAGCCGTGTCTCTTTCGATGGCATCTTCAGCCAACACCTCTGCTTTTACATGGATTCCTTTCCCCCACTATCGGGAAGTCAACTTGACAGCGCGGTTCCAGGCTTTGTCAACCCGAATTCTATTGTCCAATCTGTACGTCTGTCCTGGCTGACCATGGTACATCCTCAGCGCGGGGCCTCACGAACGCATCGGCTGGACCCAACCCTCAGTCTCGACCCCATGCCGCCCGCTTCGCCACAAGGTTCTGGCCAACCGTCCAATCATGCGCACCAAGTGAACCGCACGTCTCCAGGCTGAATCACATGCTCTGTTTCGTCCGGCTAGCCAACAGACGGAGCCGGCAGATTGCGGCCCCATATCGCACATTCCATCCGCATTCGTCGCCATTGACCTGGCCTTCACCTCATGGATGATGAGAAGGCAAACTACAGCAACGGCCAAGTGATAGGCGACTGGTTATCTCGCCGACTGTTTGAAAAGATGACACTGACCGTTGTATGCCCTCCCTGGCTTTGCTCACCAGTGATGAACATCCTTTCCCATTCACTTCTTGACTTTCTGGATATCCTTGGCGACTGTGACATCGGAAGACTTTGCTGCTCGGTTTAGCCAGGGTAGGAATACGCATGGAAACATCGTGAATGCCACAACAACCCTGACGATGATCGTGACTCTGTGGATGTGGGCACCGCTTCATGAACCCGGCATGGACAAAGCGACATGACGGCATGCCTCTATGGTTGACTTTGTCGGGTTGACGGCCAAACTGCGGAATGGCGCGACAAAGCAGCAGCCAGTGCGGGCTGCGAGGGACACGTCTGACTAGCTCGAATGACCAAAGCACTGCCTTTCCTGGACCCAACCCTAACCTCGCCAGCCTCTTCCCACCCCTGCGCAGGCCCCAGACAGCCCCAAGACATCTTCATCGCGGCCGCCACTCGCGTTGTCCTCGAGAAGAGTTGTATGTGCGCTGTCGCCTCGTATTGTGACCCTGAGAAGTTCATTAAGCAGATCTTCGACAAGGCGGGCCACTGAGCCTGCTGCTCCCTCGTCTTGGAGGCGCTGAATCCATCCCATCTGATGACAGTATGGGAGGTTGCTTCCTCATTTCGTTCCCCGTGCCGGACGCCTGAGGGGGGTGCGTGGTTTCTCTCCGAAAACACCTTCAGACTATTATTGTTGCCGTCTACTGAGTCGATGCCCGATCACCCACATCCCCTTCACTTGCCGCACCCAAAGCTGCAGCCGGTGTTGTCCAAGCAGCCAGCACCAGTATCAGCGTTTGCCCTAATGAGTGAGACCCTAAGACCCAGCTTCGTCATCCTCGAAGACTCTATCGTGCGATCCACTCATGATGCCATTGTCTTCAGACCAGTGACCTCATCGTCGATCCCTCCCCACAGCCTTGAGAGCTATCAATGTCGGTCGCTCGAGACGGATTGGGACCCGCGGAAAGAATCGTCCCGCGAGCATTCTTCGCCGTGACTGACTTTGAGCGATCGGGAGAACTGGCCATCGCGGTTCACGACCTTGATGGCAAGATCTAGGTGCCTGTGGGGTTGATTCATGATGTGGTTGGTTTCTTGGAACTGCACGTCTGCCGTCTGCCAGTCAGACACCGAAGATGACGCGCCAGCTTTTCCTTTCTGTTCAGCCCTGTCCTCGTAGGCTTAATCGCAAGTTTTCCATGTTACTATTCTCCCCGTCGCCAACACTGTGGAAATTTATCGGCTTGGGGGTTCAAACGCAGCAGGACACCGAGATCAGGCATGCCCTTGACGGTATTGACGCATCACACATGTCTGCTTGAATGTTTCCCTAGAAAAGACCACTCCTTCGGCTTATTGCTGTGATGCTCAGGATTCGTGACGCAAGAGCAGACGCCTTCGTGGGTTCTGAACCCTTGGGCTCCAGTGCCCTCGCTACCCAGGAAGGTAGATGACACCGCATTCAACACATGGACGTCTAGCGAGTCAGCCGAGGGGGGGCTGAAGACTTCCCACAGCATGAAAGCTTGTCGGGCGAACGATTACGCCGATTTCTTATTTGACGCAAAACAAACGCCAACCTTCGTGGACTTGGTTATCGAATCTGCCAAGGTTGGTTTCAGAATGGATGATCATCCGGATTCGCCCCTACCTTGGCGGTAGAAGAAATTGAGCTTGATGGTGTTGTCCATGTTGTAGGAAACTTAGCTTCATGTTGAGTTGGTCTTGCGGATGTGAAGGCGGTGCGATGAGTTGGTCTTTCCCACGGATTGTTTGGCCTCGAACGACAGACCAGCCAGGCCTAAGAGGTGCGTGAGCGAATGGAGTGCGCTCAAATACCATAGCTCAATAATTTGGTAAGATGGCATTGCGGCTTCAGGGCGCCACAGTGTCTCCAGGAGTTTTCGGTCTTGTTACCTCTTGATTTGGACATGAATGGGGGCAGCGGGGGGAGCGGCGCCTTTTCAACAACCGGAAATCACTCCGATCATCAAATAATTCAGCGCCGAGCAGGTTTTGGAATGACATAGCTCAACTGGATACTGATGATTTGGAAACCATTACTGAATGATAACGATAGCGACCGGAATCTGACTATACGCTGAGAATTGTTGACAGAATGGATCTGCCTGAGGGACTGTATCTTGCAGCAAGTTTGGTTTGTCTGCTCGTCGATTAGCATCTTCACTCGACGCATCGACTTGCGTGTACTGCCTCGTTTACACTGGGCTCGGTTGCCCGGCAAAATTCCATCTATCATCGGTACCCGTTGATCAGAGCTGGATGCCAAAGGCCGTGTCAGCTTCACTCCTTGCAAGCGACAAATCGGAGAGGCATGCGGGTCTTCCTTGGCGAGACCGAGACGTCGCGTTTTAACATGCGAATTTTGGGCCTGAGTGAAGACGGCGGAACTGATGGTCTATTTGGCAACTCTTCGAGAACGAGGAAGAAAGTGGAGTTGAACGGGGTTAAGTAGTTAATAGCACGAGGAACCTTCGTAGCAGCGTGGTAGACGGCTGTTCTGGGGACGACAAGCTACTGGGAGATGAGGGCGGTGGCATTGAAATTAGGGGGAAGATGGTTGGGATTGAAAGAGTGGGTAGTATCCCTAATATTACCACCTGGCTCTTGTGTTCTGCAATGAGTAATGATGCCCCCCCCCTTTGATGGTATTCGCATGAATATGTGAAACCATTTGTCCAATCTTCCTCCGCCTAAGTCCGAACCAGGAACAAACAATTGATGATGCCGCGTGGCTGCATTTATTCCACAATTTCCAAGATTTCATTCCCCAAGCAAGCAACTTCATTAACGGCTTGGGCGGCAGGATTTTGCCCAAGGCTTGGTCGGGACGAAATGGGTCTGGATCTCCCCTTTGCATGCTTCTGTGAACCTCCTGGGTGGGTGTTGATGCTTGTGGTTGGGTCCAGCAGGATTAGTGTGAGGCTTCTGGCAATTATGCCACTCTGAGGTGCTGCATGGTGCATGTAGATGCTTTATCCAGATGTAGCAATGAAAACAGAATCCGGTAGCCCACTTAAGCTGTTCTTCCGATCATTGATGTCGCTAAAGCGAGGCCATGGCAGGAAAGGCTTCGACCTCGAGCTTCTGTTTCCCAAGCAGAGACCCAAGACCAATATGACTCTTAACGCAAATTTGACACCAGCAATCCTCAAGAGCTGGTCGCGTTAAAGTGCTTCCTGGGCGGGGCTGGTCACGTATGCGAAGAATCACTGTAAAAAAGCATCCTGGGACTCCTGTAGAGGTAGTTCTAAAGGAATTTCAGACTTCAGGCGCTGTAACGCAGGCAAGGATGTTTCCACCCGCACGGAGAATGCAAGTAAGGTGCCAACTTCAGAGAAGAGTCACGTTCCGCCAAATCTCTACTTGGACCTGCTTTCCAGCACGGTCTCAAGAGGAAGCGTCACGCCCAAGGTACTTCTACAGCGGCTGATGCAGGAGGCTAGCACAAGTTTTCCAGTCGGAGAAGGGAGAGAGCAGTTCGTCGATCTTCCACCAAGGAATCTTGTCATCAACCGCTGGACGGCTTTCCTACTCAGTATTGAGAGGATAAAATCTGCCTCCGGCAAGATGCCCAAAACAACACTAACATAAGACGGCGAAGATTGCAATGTAATCGGCCCTCTCCCGCGGCCCCATTAATCCGGCATTATCATCACTCGCAGCACTTCGTGATATGTTGGCCCCGGCGACGATCCCACGACCTGAAGTCCAGTCAATCCATTCTCGTCACAGCCATCATCAATTATAAGGCATCTGATTGCTGGTCGATATACATCTAAAGGGGAACAATGCCATGTGAGACAGAGAAGGGGCGTCTATGTTGCTTCGAGCGCATGTGGTGGAGTTTCATCGCACGGCGAGTTATTTTTTGACATCCACCTTCTGTTGCGGATGTTGAGTGGACAAGGTGCGCCTCCAGGCGGCAAACTGCGAAGAATAAAAGTTAGAAGGGAAGACAGATTGAGTCGAAGATGATGCCTCGTTGCCACTTGGCTGTTCATTTTTGAGGGGCTCGAACACCGACCGCCTAGACTGCAACAGAAACAGTATGTAATCAATGGAGGTTGCCATTTTCTCGCGTTTTACCGCCATACATCTGGTGTTGCGATGCTCGATCTGATTATTTCTTCCAACCAGAACCTTATTTTAGTAACCTCCTCATTGCCATCTCTCCGCCTGAAGATCAGGCTCCGCTGGCCATTAGGCACTCGGCTAAATTATCAAGGAATCAAAGGTGAAACAGGTATCTGCTACTATAGCTGACAGGAATGGTCCGGCCCCGGTTGAGGGCGGGACTTCAATGGATCTTGGTATATGAGACTTCTCTATTAGTCGCCTTTGTACTGATGATACCTGACTAACACGTCTGTAACCAACTTTGGCAGACAGCAATGTTTGTTGATGAAAGACGTATGAACATGTTTTGTCTCTATGGAGTGAAACAGAGAAGTGAAGGATGATAGCGATGGGCAGCTATTCCCAAATTCTATTTCCTCCCGGCCTCAGCTCTCCGGCGTGCCTCGTCAACAACGCTCTTGATACTGTCATGGAATCTCCAGGTGCTCTTGGCCATTCTAGATATGTGTTTCAAGTCTAGTTCTCCACCATCCTGCTGAGCCAGGCTCGCGGCCGAAAACAAAATGTTCCTGATTTGTCGCCCATTAAGCCCCTCGGTCCAATCTCTAGCCTCTTCTTCGTCCTTAAACCAGCGTCGAATCATTTCCTTGTCCTTCACCTGGTCAGGCTTGAGCTGGCCAATGAAGTTGTCAAAGATCTCCTGTTTCTGGTCGCGTTGTAGATCATCATATTTGATGCCCAAATTTACGCGGCTCTGCACGGCAATATCGAACTGGGTGATTCGATTCGTCGTAAGTATTAGAATGCCCTCATAGTACTCGAGGACCCTGAGCAAGACCGACACTAAAGCGTTGCGGTTGAGATCTGATGTATGACTGCTCCGCGATTCGAGGAACACGTCGGCTTCGTCAAACAGCAATACAGCCCGCCAATTAGCCGCCAATTCGAAGAGCGCTTCGAGATTTTGCTCCACCTCCGCTGGTTTGAGACCAATATCGGAAACACCGACAGAAAAGAGCGGCTTGCCGGCGAGCTGGGCGACGCTTTCTAAAGAAGAAACGAAGCAAAGTGGTTAGCCAAAGGAGAGTTCTATGCCTGATAATACTGACAATATCGACGGCGGACTTACCTGCCGTAAGAGTTTTTCCAACACCTGGTGGCCCGTGGAGTAAAATCACTAGCCCCTTTCCTTTACCTTTGATGATGTCCGTCATCAATGGCTTCGAATTAGCCCCACTAGAGTGACACCGCACTAGGTCCTTGATTAGCGACTTTTGTGTTGCAAGAAGCTGTAGCTTCTCAAACGCCTCGGAGCTACGCAATTCCTTGATATCTTTGAGGTAGCTTTCCCATTCTTCGGTGGCTTCGCTGGAGCTTGTCTTTTGTTTCCCTACACTTAATTCCAGCCAAGTTCTTGAATCCAGATGATAGCCAAGTACCCTCGGAGGGCAAATCTTGAACTGGAGATCTTCGAAATGGGCCTGCGTCTTGACACCGTCGTAGGCCATCTTCTGGCTGTCTCTGAGAGCTGCGTTCGTAACGCAAGCTGGGCATCGACACTCATTATTTCTGCGAGGAAAGTCTGCCGAGCCCATAGGTGCGTAAGTGCCTGACCATGGCGAGTACTGAAGGTAAGCTTCAAAGTCCACCATAACACGGCCTTGGATACGTCGTTTTTTGGGTGCTCTTCGCTCTTTGCCCCTCTGACTGCCTCTAATAAGTATCATGCGCCACAAGATGTCGCCACCATCGTCGGCCTCACTTTGAAAGCCAGTACCGTGAGAGACTACAAATCCGTCGTAATCAAACATCTGCGATCCCTGCTGCTTCACGCATAGTTCCGCAAACCTCTTGCCGCGTTCTAGCAATGCCGCTTCCATTGCTTCTCGTGAAGCTTCATCAGATCTTGATGCGTCTTCCGGTTTGTGGAACTTGAATGGATGACAATGAAGTGTACTGATAACCTTGCTCCCCGTATACTGTTCGAATCGGAATTGCACTGGCACTCTCTTGAAACAAGCCCCGTCCCAGTCGTAGGCCCAAGCAACCATCGACCATGACACATCCGACGTGTCTTTTCCAGGTCTCTCGTCTATGTCGCGCTTGTCGTTGGAGTCCTTGACGATAAAAAGCTGGGGTTCATTCATGAACAGTGTTGAGAAAACGATCTCCCCGGGTGGAAAGATGGTCCACAAATGCTCAAACTGAATAGATCCAGTGTTGTTCTGCGCCTCGACTGATTGAAAGTACTTGCCCAACTCTGGTATCGTCCTGACGAGCTTTAGCATCAATTTCAGCTGCGCACGTGCGTTCTCGAGGTTGCTGGCTTTTCCCAGATATTCCAGCGCTCGTGCTTTTTGCTCCTCAGACCCGGTCATCGTGACGTCTGTACGGGGTCCCAGCTTTTGGATGCGAACCTTCATTTCCTCCGTCCGGAGCGAATCCTCGATTGCCAAGTCATTAAGTCTGTCCCAGTTGTGTATTAGAGGCTCACACGGGCTGACGAAGACGACAGGATCCTTTGTTTTGTCCCAGGACGAAGGCGAATCGGGCGGGGGAAGGTGCAAATTGGGATATGCCTCGAGAGCTACGCTCAACAAGGCCTTCAGCTCTGGTGCTCGGACGCTTATCTCAGTTTCGAAATATCTACCATGCTCCTCCACTATTCTAGCGTATTTCAGCTGCTGGGGCGACCCTTGGCTTTCGCCTCCAGTCTCGATGGATTCCAGCCCCAGCTTGACCAATTCGGAACGCTCTAAGGCGCACTCTGCTGAGCCATTGATAGGTTTCAGTGGACGCTGAACAAAGAGACACCTTGGCGTCTGGGGACCGTTGTGTGGATGAGTCTCAGCCGATGTGGTTTCGTTCTCTTTCAACTCGATATCTCCCTCAGATGTACCCTGGCCATGGGTGGTAAGCACAAACACTTCAGTGAGAATACTGAGCTAATAGCTTTATTTCTTTCATAACTTACTGGCTGGGAATTCAGACTCTTTCCAGCAAGCAGCGCAAGGTCAGAAGTGGCCTTTTCTTTGTTAGTCCCACCAACCCTAGACTCCAAGTCCTTGATCCTCAATTCAAGCAGCGCTATGTACCTGCGCTCGAGGGTGGAAATGGTGTCGCTGGAGAAGTGCTGCATTCCTGTCGCCATCACATCAAACTGCAGGATAAAATGAAACCGTAAAATGATTATGTTTAGGTCTCGTTACGGGAAGTCAATGAAGCAATAGATGACCATTATTCTCTCCAAGCTGGGGAATTCGAGCTATATTTACTGACTGAATAACTGAGGTTCTTAAATGCTGAGGTCACCTTTTTCCACCCGTCTTCAATCCTGCATTGATAAATCAATAGTCGCATGCAGCTGAGCCTGAAAAGGGTAAGCCGCTATGCAGAATAAAGGCACATTTATTGTAATTTTCAACTTTCTGACCACCCATGCATGCATAGGCGCAGATCAATTGCTACTTATGTTTATGATAGTGAAGGCTGAGAATACTCTTTTCCACCTATCAGCTTCTATGTAATTGATAATGCATGAATAAATCAATAGTCGCATGCAGCTGAACCTGAAAAGGCAAGCCGCTGCGCAGAATAAAGGCACTTTTCAACTTTCTAACCACCCATACATGCATAGGCGCAGATCAATTGTTACCTTCTTTTTTATGATAGCCTCATTTAACAGTGTGGCCACCATTTAAACGTCTACCCTCATCGAATCATTCTGAACCCCTCTTTCAGCTGATGACATGTTGTGATCCTAACTGGTTTACTGTGTAACATAAATAGGTCTTACTACATATTATAATGCACTTCCTGCACGATGCATGCAGATACTACTTGGAGACACGGCATTCTATACGCCGAGAGCCTTCCGCCGGTGTAGATTGGTGTTCATGGAGGCACGATAGGGCCTGGAAGTCCCATGCATGCTTCCATAAATGCACGGCTTCAATTGTAATGTTCCTAGGGTATTAGCTGTACTGCTACCTTTCCGTTATAACCGTGTCTACAATTCCCGGGGGTTTTTCTTGATGACCACTGATAGGCATCTCCTATGCACGTATAAACGGAAACACACCCTTCCTCTGCCGGGAAATCTTCAGCTACACGACCAATCTCTTCTCACGATCATCATTTCCAACATGGAACCACCAGCCTCGTCTTCACATGGGGTTAGATACACCAGTGAAGAGATAGAAGGATTCTGGACCAGAACCGGGAATGAGCTTCAGCGGTAAGGATCTCTTCTCTGAATGTTATTGATTGTGACAATCTCTTAACCTGTTTCCTCATCCAATAGCTCTGTCATGGAGAAGGCCGCATCTACTTCTTTGAACTCTATTGAGTTGCCCTGGCAACGAACTCGCAAGAAGTTCCTCGAAGGTAGTCGGCGATTCACCTTCTCTGAAGCGAAACCAGACGACGTATCTGCTCTGCATGCCTCAGATCTCGATGCGTTAGATAGACTCATTGATGATCGGATCAAAACCGCGTCTTCTCTGGAGAAATCTCATCGTTCTGATCCAAGAATCAGCAAGCGAGCTGGCAGAAGGCTGTGCGACTTTCTCGTGGGGTTTCGAGGCTACTGTCAAGCTTACTCAGGTGTGGTGCAGCTCATGGGGGGCCTCGACCAGAGCTTCGTGACGGGTGCTCTTCAAGCTCTAGGGCTATTCATGGTGGTAAGTAGGAACTGAAAGCTTTCATGAGCGAGGAGTGTCTTTAAAGGGATGAAGACCATTTACTTGGTCGGGCTCTAGACTAGAGGTATCCCTGATAACATGCTCGCAGGTTGCCGCGAACAAGGTCGAAACAGAATTGGCGCTTTACAGCACGATTCAGACATTGAAGTCTGAGTATTCGCGGATCCAAAAGCTAGTCGGCATCTATAGCAACAGCAGTGTATTAAAGAAGTGCGTTGCTACTGTGTACCGTCTTGGTATTGAGTTCATGCAAGAGGCAACCGTCTATTACTCTCGGAGTTCCTCCATGAGGATCTGGCACGTAGTAGTCCGACCTCCCCAACTTGACTTGGAAAGAAAAATATCGGATCTACGAAGCGCAGTTGAAGAACTTGTCAAAGAGCGTGACATGGAGGCACACTTGCGGCTGGACAGAGTAGAGAGCAAAATAGATGCTGGGCTTGAGCGTAGGTGCTGCATTTCACTGGCCTGCTCTTATTATATGAACTAATGAATTCCGTAATAGAGACCAAGAACGAAAGAACAAACGCCAGGCTTGATAAGACGCGCTCCTCTCTCGGCCTTCCTCCAAATAATGTGTCCACCCAGCTACAAGACTTCGTCTCCTTGCTAGATGAAGAGTTCTCACACCTCAAGAGGATTCCCCCCTTTCGAGCCGAAGATCTGACGGGCCAGGGTGCATTTAACATTTGGGTGGAGGAAACAGCACAGACCAAAAGATCAACATTCCTACTTGTTCATGGGCAAACAATAGCCCCCTGGGACACGGCTCTGGCATGGACATCCCAGGCTAGCGTCGAAGCAGTACGATTGTTAGAGGAAAAGCAAGCTGTCGTGTCGTGGCATTTCTGTGAGCCAGACAACAAGCACGAAGTTGACATCGGAGGTGTTTGTCGCCCTATTCCCGCCGCCGCTCTGGTCCTTCTCTCTCTTGGCTACCGATTACTAGAGTTGACATCTATCGGTCGAGAAGCGCTAGGCAGCTCAAACACTCCAGACTTTGAGTTCCAGCTCCAAAAAATTCTAGGTACCGCTCAAAGCAGCCGAGAAAAGATTGACGCCCGCAGCACCGGGATAGGAAATGTGACCCTAAAGGATTGTTCGACAGCTGCTATGGATTTTCTTAGAGCGTCCATTGCATTACTTGTACAGCATAGACGAGCTGTGTTCTCTGAATCCGAGCAGTGTGTGGTCTATTTTGTTGTAGATCGATTCGATATCCTTCCACAATACGACACAATGCTACTGCAGCCGTTGATGGCTTTAGTGCAGAAACCGGGGACTGGGGTGGTGGTGAAAGTTCTAGTAGCTGGAGAACGTAAACTGTCAGACAATCAAGGCAGTTCTAGGATTGCAGATTTTGTAAAGGACCATCGAGGAAGCTCCGTATGGGAAGAGATGGAGTTGGATCAGGGTACCTGAGGGACTGATTTGATTCAATCAACCGGAAAGCATGCATGTGTATGCTGCTTTTTCTTCTTCCTCCTTCCCCTCGCTGAGATTACCAAGAATAATAACAGAGAAGATATTCACAAATAATACGATTCTTTGTTACGGGTCCATAACTCGGAGAGTTTCATGGCATTCATGATGGCTATGCGCTTATGTGTTTGTGTATTCAAGGCCTGAGGGCTCATAACCTGCGTCAAGTGGCTCGATTAATCCAGTTACTCACCCATAGCTCAGCCGCCCTCGTGTTTCAATCTCATTAAACCAGCATTAATTAGGCGAGTAAGCGGGCGAGCAGATTTCGGTTGAGTAGCATAGTGACATGCATGCCACTCATACCTCGGCGCCCGAAAAATGCTGCCCGCAGGTAGGCAACCTACCGGGACAAGCCGATCAAGTCATCGATGCGACTTTCGGTAAGGTCCTTTGCTTTTCTAGCTCTTTTCTGGGGTATTGCCTGGTTACGACGGCGTTTTGCATTCGCAGACCTTCACCCGTACATGTACGTATGGCTGCTGAGAGACCAGCTCGTGGACGGGCCCGAGGAGCAGTCCAGCCCAAGGAGAGGATCAAAGGCGCTGAGCTCATCCCTGCATGTCGTTAGAATTGGCGTACCCGGCCAGTGTCCATCTTCGATTCCAGAGCGTGTCTAGTTAAAACTCTCACCAAGACCATGACCTTGCAAACTTTCCTGGTATTCGTCAACGAGGCGAGGGAAGGGGGAATAGAGTGATGCGCGAATGGTTTTGTCGTATTTGTCCCGCAGTCTCTTCTCCTTGGCCTCCATTTGTCTGTTGTCTCATCGAATATGCTGACGGATTACTGACTCAGTTGAGCCAGCTGTCGCCATGGTCTTTGGGACATCTTCCTGCCTCGATTCCTTCATTTCTCTTCAACCACAAACATGGAAGACGAACAAGTTCTATTTGAGATGAAACTAGATCATCCCGCATATCTTTGTCACTGCCGTGACCTTTCCGACTAAGGTTTTCGTTCATGGGTCGTGCTGCTCCGGATGGCCCCCAAGCCTGATAACAGAGATTATCGTCCTGTTGCGTCTACATCGCTTCAGACTTCGACAGCACCTGATGATCATTTTTCGGCTGAGTCTATACCCACCGGAATGGTCGCAGTCATCGTGGCCGCCATTCTTCTTCCAACTCTGTCTGAACAATTACTTCTGATGGCCGAAAGAAGGTGCCATGTGTTTGTACCAAGCTCACGATGTCGACGTCTGCTTGTCTTTTGTTCTGTTCCTCTTGATGATGCTGTCTTGGCTCCATTCTGGCATTCATTGCGCGTGGCCTGGGCTTTCTAGTGGTCGGGCAATCTGCTGCCGAGCGGCATCCGAAACGACGACTTTGGGTCGGTTTTTCCCGTCAGGGTCAGAACGAGGGTCGAAGGAGGGGCACGAAGGAAAGCTGCGATTGAATGATGGAGAAGAGAGAGAAGAAGACCGAGTGAGAGAGCAAAGCCACAGGCAGGACAGGCCAAGATAGAAAAGAACGGCTGTGGTGGTCTTAAGCTGAAAAGGCTATTGCTTGGAGCCATTGGCTGGTTTTGTGTGACGGCTTCCCGGAGGCTGGCCCGTCTGATCCAAGCCATACTGTTGCGTGGATGACATCCGGACGAGATGAACCCTTGGAAGCTCCGCTTTTGGCTCTGCAAGATTCGAGCTCCCACCGATTGGCAGATCAAACAGCCAGCCTATGCCACTGTCGCTGGTTCGACCGCAGCACCGTCAATTCATGTCCTTAACAGATAGCAACTAATTAGAGGCAGAGCTATGGGCGCGGCGGTGCGGCAGGAGATTCCGGCAAAGCCCACAGATGTCACAGGCCGACATGTCATCGTCCATCCAATGAAGAATGGCTTTGGAAAGCGACTGCCCGGGGAAGCAGCCAATCCACAAGTCGTCATCGTCGGATAACTCAGTCCATTGCCCGAGGGTGCGTCATCGTCAAGACCTAGACAAACCATACCTAGGCAGAGAATAGCAGACCTCTATTCTCGGATATGTCACTTATCCCCGCCAGTCTTGAGGCTGTGTCGTGACGGCTAGGACAGAGGGAAACTTTTCTTTCCGCACGCCCTCTAACTCTTCTCCTGGTCTGGTTCCGCGACCAAGCAGCCCCTAGCTTCTGGTCGAGTATCCCCGGCGTCTCGAGTCTCATAATGCGGCCGATACAGACCTTCAGTCTTCGATTTTGTCGCCAAATCCCATGTCTTGCCCGTCTTCAAAACGTCGGCGGCACATTCGAAACATTATCAGAATCTCTTTGGATGGCAAAGGGCTCCATAACAAGAGACACGAAAATGGATGTTGGCAGCGGCGAACAAACTCGGTTATTCAACTTTGCGTCGCTTATTTAATCCATGTACTAGGTATACGAAATGACGATGAATCTGCGTGCTTGTTCGACGTCTTCATTGAGAGTACGGTGAGGGTAAGCACGTTGATGGCCATTAGTCTGATATTTACCCGCATCGTCAGTCACTTGGCGACTCTGAATGCCTTCTACTCCGTGTCTGCTCGTTATCGTATCAATTACTCAGGCTTCAAAGCGTTCGTCAAGCACGGCCAAACCATCTTTATCATCGATAATCACCATTGGTCAGGTTCGCGTCCTGAAAGAATCCTGACTGGACATGGATAAGACCCTTCAGTTGCGAGCCTCTCTCAAAGAAGGCGGCGTAGCCTGACCTGCTCTGGTTCCAAATGAAGATCGTCTTCTGCCGCGTAAAATCATCCAACTCCATGAGCGCGTCTCCTGAAGACAATGCACATGGAGCGAGGCACATGTACTCGTTTCTCGTTGATGACCAAGTGCACCCTTCGGAGTTTATGACGAATTGGCAGTGACCCCACTTCGTACGAATTCCCCGGTCTGAAGCAGGTCTAGCCTTTGTTTAACGCGACCAAAACCAAGCGTCAAATATGGATGAAAAGATCGAAACTGTGTTTTCGCATCACGTTGAAGTGTTGGGGCAAATTCGAAGTATATGTATATGTACATGATGAGCACATGAGATAACACCTGTCAGGCTGTACATCCCACTCCTGCTTTGCCTATCCTCAATGAAAGGCAATCGCTACGTTGACCAAGATTCAGCTGCTCGTGACTCATATAGAAAAGTCTTCCCCATCGGGATGACGCCAAAATGATACCAGCATTGCCTGAAAGTATCCCTCGGAACGCAGAGCAGTGACAACCTCCCGCCATGCAGCAAGCGCATAGTCGCCAGGGCGCTTATCATAGTAACGAACGTAATTGCTCAAGAGCGGTTAGCTGTGAAAGACAAAGGATTGATCTATACCACCCACTTTTAATACACCAGAAGTGTTATCGCTGTGACTATTATCATGAGGAGAGAGCAAGACACCGGCCAACTGTTTCTTGGATTCTTGCACCTTCACGACTTGCTGCGATGAACGTTAGCGTTATGATGATTACTACCTAAGACGGGATCAGCTAGCCTCTTCGAATGAGTTTCGCACGCAGAGGCGAACAGTTGTCACTTCACGACTTTGGCCGAGTCGATGAATACGTGCAAGTGCTTGCTCTTCCAAGGTCGGATTCCTGTAAAGTCAGATTAAGCCACACCATGATGAGTGCACAAAGACTGACCAATGTGGCTCTACCAAATACGCGCGTGACGCTGCTGTTAGGGTGAGCCTAACTTTCATCAGCCTCGGATGTATTCCCAAATATTACTCTGAGGTTCTTGCTCACCCAACAGCGCCGCATGACAGAGTAAGCAGCATTACGCGGACATTCGGGTCCGTCTCGAACCTTTCCACTACTGATTGACGGTCCTTTTGGGGTATCTTTCCATCAAAGCGGATGCTTTGGATACACTCCTGGTCCAGACCTGCCTTAATGAGGTCCAGTGTAAGTCTCCAAGAGGAGAAGACAACGCTGCGAAAAGTCAGGTTCTAGGCGTGACAGGAAGGCGAAGATCAGCCGACGCACCACTTCTCAACCGAGGAGACCTTTCTGATGTCATGTATGAGGGCTTTTATCTTCGAAGGAGGGTCGATAGCAGACACTCCAAGTTGTGGAGCTGTGAAACTGCCAGTCTCCTCCAACGCAGAACCGCTTGTTGACACTGGAGCTGTCTGGCAAGGCGGAGTGTGACCGCATGATAGAGCCCCTCCACTATGAACGATCTTGTCGACACATTCATTGCAAGTGAACTTCAAACAGCTGCTGTATTGAGCCGTGCCCGTGCCGGAGTTTGCGTCATCAAGTAGAGTCTCTGTTAAGCCAAGAGCAGATGTGCAGTGCAAGCATGTAATTGATGACATGCCTCGTTGCGAGTTGAAAGTCGTCTGGGCAGTTTTGCTCCATTCATCAGCTTCCACGCGCTTGCTTGCTCCCCTGTCGTGTCTTGACTCGTAGTAAAGCCCCAAGTTGCAAAACAACCTTAGCGACTCGATCTGTTGGAGAACATTGACATAACATCGTGACTTGTGTGTTCCAGTGTTATCCCCAAGGGCTTCATTGATCTGTGCGATTGTTTGCTGTCTGATACCCTCGTATACCAATCTTTCTTGTGGCGTGAATTCAACCGTATGCACTAAGTCTCGACGCGGAGGAAGATTGATAGTAGACTTGGGTCTTCGAAGCAGTAAGCATGCTGAAAGGCGCTTCAGCCTCGACACAGCCTCCTCGTCCTCTCCGGATTTCCATAATCTCGAAATGTCGGTTTCGAACTGCTTGGAATCGGCATAAGGATAAACACGAACAAACCTAAGTAGGCTAGCGAGATCACCGAGGCGATTTTGGATCGGGGTACCAGTCACCGCCCATCTTGATATCGCCTCCAGCGCACACACGGCTCTGGCCATTCTAGAGTTTCCGTTCCGGATGTAATGGCCTTACTAGGTTATCACACTGGCCATTGTCTAAGACTGTGCATATTGATACTCACCCTCGTCCAAGATGATCCTCCGCCAGCGGACAGAGAATATTGTCGATTTTCGTCCACTATTGTTTGCCTTCCACTCGGCAGCAACTGTATGGTACGTAGTAAGAACCATGTTTACTGTTTCGAGCTCCTCTGTTCCAGCCAACCTTGTTTTTCCATGGTGACGGCGGCAAATCAAAGAGCCTGCTAAAGTATGGCTAGAACCTGTCAGCGGGCAGCTACACATTTGAGAATTTGTCGCTCACTCATAGAGCTGTTGTTCCCACGTTCCTAAGACTGTGTATGGATTAGTTGGCACTCATCGTTCTGATGTTGCATAGGCATACTTGGGGGTGGAATGATCACCAAGGTTGCTGAAACATCTTGCTTTTCTGCTGGATCATTTTGGTTATGAATGCTCAATTCCTTCTCGGAATCCATGTCTGTGGCGACTAAAGAAATCATCGTCAAAGTTTTACCAAGGCCCATGGGATCCGCGATTATTCCACCATAGAATGATGGAGGCTCTCGGGACTGATACACACGAGAAACAGTGTTCATGAACCTGCAAATGGTTAGACTATCTAAGCCACGGCTCTGGTACCAAACGTGCGACGTGGTTGAAGAAAGTCCTGCTATACTCACATTGTTCCACGGTCCGTCTCGACAGTCTCCCAAACGTTTGGGTATTTACTATTCAACTCGCGGTCCTTTTCTCGGTTCAACATGAAAGTCAAGGCCTGCTTCTGGTGTCTAGGATCATACGTCAGTATTTAAACGCAAAAGGAACCAGCCGGGCTTCACAGGTGACGCACCGTTTCAAAACTGCGCGAATGGCAGATGGTTGCGGCGCTTCCTCCAATTCCACATGGCTGCTCAATATGTCCAAGAAGTCCGAAGGCTCTGGGAGCTCTTTTGGAGTTAGTGTGAAGGACGAGGAGATGACATCTGAGACCATTGGACAAAATAGAATATCGTCTGACGATATTTTCTGCGGATTACAATATTTGGTGTCAAGATAGCAGATTGCCGGATCTTGTAAGTAGACTTCATAGTCTTGGAACCAACCGCCGATGTCATCAAACAGTTCAAAAGGGCCGTAAACAGATATCTCGAGTGAACAAGCCAATGCAAGGTGACCGCGCCTCTTCTTCTTGGCAATGCCATGCTGTTGATCGAGTATGCATCTAACTTGTAGGTTGAGTGACTTCTCTTCCAGAAGCCCCTCAATCATATGGCCATACTCATCCTGAATTTGACCGCGTAGTGCTTGGTATTTGTCAGAGCTAAAGCGGCTGGATGAGTCCAGACATACGGGAAAGTAGCCTGGGAGGTGTTCTTGACCACGCTGCTCGCATGTTCCTTTCAAGTCACAAATCTGGAGTGGTCAGCAATGGCACTTATTGTGGTGACGCGTCTCGATTGTTTCCCTACCATACCAAAGCAGACAATTTCGCTTTGTCCTGTCGTTGCTATCTCAAAAAAGTCGGATGGTATATCCCACTCGTCAGCCACCATTCCTTTAGTGCTATCGGTCGCAAAGTCGCTGCCATCAACAGCCATGAGCTGCATTTCAGATGAAAGTCCTGGTTCGAGCGGTTCGAGCGATTCAAGCAGGCTTCCCTTTGAGGACTCATCAAGCCTGGTCTGATGGACCTCTGCTAGGTCGCGATCGCAGAATGTTACATCGGCCAAGCGAGGGCGCTTGAACCTGCGTTCGGTTTCATCATCGTGATCTGAAAACGGGGCCATCGTGCATTGCTATTCGTGTGGTCCGAATTTCAGAATAGAGTACCCGAAGTAATACAAATGATGGTGCTGAGAAAATGACTTCAAGGAAACGACGGACTTGGTCAGATGTTGAATCAGTTGAGGTAAAACACAATCAAATTCCAGGGCACTGTCTAGGCTAAGGAAGATGAGGTGAGGGTGAGGGTGAATAGGGGCACTGAAACAAGACGATGTTACCCTCGTGCAGGTCAAAAGTTCCAAGCATACAGAAGACCCGCTCTTCCTCTCCCTCACTAGCCTCGATAGGCCTACATAGCTCGCAAAACCACCAATGAAAGTGGTGGATCTATTCTCGAATTTCCACTAAACTCATGGGGTAGTCATGATAATCACACATTGGGCAGTGTTCGGTGGCTTGAGGAGAAATCCTTGCGTCCTTCATAGCATGCATGCACTGCGGACTGCAATGACTTACTAGTACCAGGCCGCGACGACATGGATGCTGAGTCGGACGTACGTCTACAGAATGATTTGACTAAAAGTCACGCTTGGAAAAATGCCTTGTGCACAAGCATGGCTTGGACGTGAAGCGGCCACTCGGCCTAGCGGGCTGCCCCCCATAAGTATTCCAGGCTGTCACTCTTTCGGCACTCTGCTAGCCATAAGACAATAACAACCGACAAACGACATGCCTCTCAAGCCTGCCGCGTCCGCCGCCGCTAGGCGAACCATCAAGGATGCCTTTGACCAACTTGAACAAACCATCCTTCCCGAGGACTCCCACGATTTCTCCACCACCACTCTTGATCACGTCAGAAAGTCTGCCCTTGCCATTGAGGACCAGCTCGCTGCCCGCAAGTCGCTCCGTAATATGCGCAGACTTGTACCTTTGTTCAATGGTCTGGAACACTATGGCAGAGTCGTCGAAATTTTATGCAACGGAACCCCTTACCTGTCTTGGGTTTGGGCGCCTATCTCTTTAGTCCTCCGTATCGCGTCCGAGTACATCGAAGCCTTTGAGAAGATTATCAAAGGTTACTCCAGAATAGCGGAATCTCTAGGACGTTTCCGAGTACTCAGTGAGGCCTTGATTGGAAAGCCGGACTTTCAACAAACACTCGCCGTCTTTTACGCCGACATACTTCAATTCCACAAACATGCGTACAGCTTTGTCCGTCGTAAAAGTAACTCACCCACCGAAAATTCCTTTATCAAGTCGCTAGGAGGACGACTAATACTTATTGGACAATAGGTTGGAGATTAATGTTCCTCACGTCTTGGGGCCGGTTCGAGAGACGTTTTGAAAACATCCTCGACGATATGAAACGCCATGAAGAGCTTGTAGATCTCCAAGCTGGTGCTCATGGCATTATGGAGATTCGCCAGACCCGCGAAGACATCAAATCCTGGCGAGAAGAAAGTCTTGCACAGGTGCAAAAATGGAACGACAAGCAGGCCAACAAACAATATGAATCGATTATGACATGGTTAAAATCCGAGGAATCAGATCAGTTGGCTATTCTCGACACGATTTCAGCCGAGGGGGCTAAGTTTGCTGGCACTTGCTCGTGGGCTTTGAAGAATGGTAGGATCAAGTCTTGGCTCCAGAAGACCCCAGAGTCGCCCGTACTGTGGCTACAGGGTACACCAGGCTCGGGTAAGAGCGTCTTAGCCAGCCAAATTGTTAGGTTCATGAGGAGTGCCAACATGTTCCTTGTTCACCACTTCTGCACTCACAGGTACGCTTCTTCTACAACATATGAGCAAATACTTCGCTCGATACTCCTCCAATTACTTCGCAAGGATGATGAGTTGATTGCACACGTGTACGGCGACTGCGTACTTGGGAAGAAGCCACCGACAGTTCAAGCTCTTGAGAGACTCATTTACGCCCTCTTTAACATTGCCTCTCGCCAGCCACGAGAGACAGAGTACATATGGATCATCATAGACGGCTTGAATGAGTGCGAGCCGCGAAGGCAGGCTAGCGTGGTGAGCCTTATCAACCAAATCACCAGGAAAACGATAGGAATAGGCGATACAATTTGCAAAGTACTGATTTCAAGCCGTAATTCGTCACACATTGCCAATAGGTTGGGTACGCAACATGTAATGTCCCTCACGGAAGAGAAGAGCAGTGTCAAACTTGCTATCAGACAATACGTGTCGCAACGGTTGCGGTCAATGCATGAGAAGCTCCGGCAGCTTGAGCTTTCCAGGAAGGACATTGACAGCATCGAAAGCGTCATAACAAATAAGGCTGATGGTATGTTTCCCATCCAGAAAGCTCATAATGGCCACGACTGTACTAACTTTCATGTCTGCAAGGCATGTTTCTGTATGCTCGACTTGTTCTTGATTACCTATCGAAGAATATCTTCTTCAGCGGGAAGGAGATGAAAGCATCCATTGATGATCTCCCGGAGGAGCTGTCCGAGTTGTGAGTTCGATTAAAACTCACTATCCGTGAATTGTAACTAAGTTCTACCAGCTACAGGAAGATACTTCTTCAGATACTAGTCCAGCTGGACCCACGGTCGGCTGATCGCATTAGGTGCATATTTGGATGGATTGCTTTTGCCAAACGACCTCTAAAGAGGATGGAATTCCTCTCCGCCTTGACATTCAGCCCTGGCAGCCCGAACGTCACCAACCTAGTGCCACGATATGTTTTGGACATATGCGGAGCATTGGTGGAGGAGCGGCCGGACACAACATTGACTTTTATACACATCTCAGTCAAAGAGTACGTCCAGGCATAAGCCGCGGATATCATCAATCATGTTTTACTAACGAATGTCTCAGATTCCTTCAGTCATCGTCAAGCAATCTTGTTATCGAAGAGACTGAAGCTATGACAGAACACTGTCTTTCCACATTGGCTTGCCTTATGTGCGGCACGGACGTGTTTCTCGGCAGCGAACCTCAACATATCAGAGCCCAGCGTGTAGTAAAGGGCATACATGGTTTTCATGTCTATGCTACGGAGTTTTGGACAGAATACCTGCTTCATCATGTTTCGACTTGCTCATCCGGCGGCAGTTCATCAATTTTCAAGCTTGCATCTGAATTAGCACAAAAGCTCCAGAACCTCCAAGGCGCTACCGTCACTCAGCACTTAAGTCCGAAGACCTATCCAATGGATGACAGGTTAAAGTTCTTGGAAGATCAGCCTCTACTGCAGGAACTTGTAGAAGCATCATTAGGATCGAGGTCACTGAAACGACTCGAAACAAACCTCTTTTACGAAATTCGACAAGCTCGGAATTGTGGCGAAGAAATGACTGACTCAACAAACCGTGTGACGGACCCACAGCTTGGAACCAGTCTGGGTGTGCAGGACGGCATCACATTAATGTTGTCGTCCTACCAAGAAATTGTCAGGCTGCTCCTCAAACAAGACCAATACCCGGGAATATCTGGAGAGGACCTAGATTTGTTCAAAAGTCAGTTTAGTAGCACTGCTTTCACCTGCCGATTGAGCTTCTGCCCACGCGCCACCACAGGGTTCACATCAGAAGAGTTACGCCGCCAGCATGAGGTCGCCCACACACAACTGTCCATCTGCGACGTTCCAGAATGTACATATCCCCCATTCTTCTCCATCAGGGCTCTCAAGAGCCACATCAACAAGCACCACCGCCCAGAACCGGCCCGAAGGCCGATACGGCGAGCAGGCCCTTCGAGACCTTCGATACCGCTCACTGATTCAGGTGCTGAGTCGGCGTCACGCGGTTCTCTCGCTCCAGAAGGGCTATTAGAATCTTCACACAAAGATACTTCTTGGGATAGTGACATCTTTTCGCTAGACAACCACAAAAGAAGGCTAGAAGCAGATTTTTTGGGAGACAAGCCGGGGTTTGGCAGACCAGATCGACCGAGTCATGACTGGGATCCTGAGATCTCAAAAACCGACAGTTACAGAAGGGATTCGATCGTAAGCGAGAGCAACAAATCAGATGGCATTGAGCAAGTCAAGCTTGACTCGATTGGGTTCCGCGTATGTTCTATGCCAAGCTGCGGAATGAAGCTGAGCCCAACCAGCGAAGTGGAGCAGTACGGCCGGCACTGCCCCGAGTTCATGGAATACCACTACTGGAACTGGCACCATGCTGAAAGCATGGCTCGCTGTGCACTCAAAAACTGCGATATGATATTCAGCAGCAACAAGGGACTACAGGCGCACTACGAACAGAGGCATACGACTCTGTTGTGCAATAACTGCGAAGAGTTCCCAGACGGGTTCACTCTGGAAGACGAGCTGCGGCACCACTGGCGATACCACCATCATTTCAGACTAAGCAAACGGTGGATGTGTGACAACTTGGGTCAGCTGGGTGGGCCATCAGAGATTTTGAGTCTGCGCGGGAACTGCGAATCATGTGCTGCAAAGCACAAGTTTGATCGTAAGGAAGACGCAATCACCCACCTTGTATCGAACCACTTATACGCCAACGACTCTCGAGTCTTTCTCTCACGCATAGCAGAGAAATGCGTCCGGCATGTGTGGGTATATGAGGCAGAGGAAAGGGCAGGAACAAAATTCAAGGGTAGGCCTGAAGACACGGATTGTGAAGAATCTGACGGAGAGGATCAAAGCGGACTTGACGATATGTTCTACGTTAGGGAGCTTGCGTGATGCTTAGGGCTTCGATCTAAACAACAAGTTTAGGACAGAAGTGATGATGAAATAATATGCGTTCTTTCTTTTACAGGCACTTTGGTTAGCTGTCTTGAAGGGCTATTCCGTGCTAATAAATAAAGCTTTTGAGGCTGCTGTAACTGTACTGAAGCTACCCTGATGTGTCTCAGGAATAGCTAAAGGCCGAAATCGTCAAGTATCTAACAAGATACAATGAAATAGTACAAAAAATGATTCATTAGTAAACGATTTACGCATCACAGACTTCGTTCTATCCATCTGGTAATTCTTGACTCTGATGGTACATCTGACTCTCCCCTAGCTCACACTCATTTAATCAATGAAGGCTTACCTTCTTACCGAGTTTTATGCCTGTGTTCATTTTATGCACGCAGATGAACCCTCCGAACTCCTCAGAAACGTCGACTGGTTTATCACTTGTAGGTGAATGGGTACACTGATAGGCAATATCACTATAAACAACGAATATCAATACATTTAGGGACCAAATTAAAGAGAAAAGTAAAAGGAGTAAAGTACGCAATTTCCTCGGGCCAAAAGTGAGGTGAAACAGCGTTCATTTTCACTAAGACAATGTCTCAGAGTCCGACAGAAGAAAACCAGGCAATGGTGGGTGATCCGGCATGTATTGCTACCATAGCCTATTTTCTAGAATTCCTTGTAGTAGTCACTAGATCACCCTACTTACCCCGCTCGCCTCGTTGGAGCGGTGGGTGATCTGGCCACACCTGAGTGACATAGTGACATTCCGCCGACGCGTGTCCTCGCCGATGCGCCCCAACTACCGCCTGCAGCTAGTGCAGGATATTTGGGATAACTGGTGACAGATGGATAAGTTTGAATTCGATCGACAAAGTCCGAGTGCTCTGTGAACTGAGCCGAAGTCACAGGTCGGTGAGAAGCAGGACGTAACCGGAACAGGGGGCAAAGTTGACAACCAGGGCAAGTAGACGATGAACCTCGGGCAGACCGGCGTACGCGGAAGTGTTGAGCGACGATGAGATGGTGGATATCATGCCAGTCTTGCCGTGCGCGCGAAATCTCAACCGCCCAGAGCAATCTCCATTTCCGTAACGTCAAGTACAAGGATCGCAGCCGGTTATGGTGGGTTCGCTGTTCTTGTCAATCTGCGGCTTGCCGTTATGGCGATAACGGGGGATGCTTTCCGCACAGCTCGCCCCGGGGGAACAACAAGCTACGCTGACATCACCTCAGAAATTTCAGCTCCCGACTGGAGCCCAAGAGGTATTAGCTTGACGGAGATGCTATGGTATTGGTTGATGGAATTGGTAGCTTTGATGATTAATCTACATGCTCAGTCTCATCGACATCTAGCCGTTCATCGTGAACGGGTAGATGCCGTGAGTAAGAGCTGTCCTGAGAGTCAGATTGTCCGGCACCATCCAGCCGGAGGCCGTCATCTTCGTACTGTCATGTTTGGTGTAAACCACCCTCGACCAACAGTGCTGGGCCCTTCTGCTGCTCTTGAGATCTCTTCCCAGAATGGCCCATACTCGCATAAGATCAGCTAATGTTGCACCACACCGTTGAAGTTGCAGAGTTCGTGGACTACGCAGCGCCTGGGCTGTTATCCC
Organism: Colletotrichum sp. SAR11_59; assembly: GCA_025328345.1. Classification (NCBI taxonomy): domain Eukaryota; kingdom Fungi; phylum Ascomycota; class Sordariomycetes; order Glomerellales; family Glomerellaceae; genus Colletotrichum; species Colletotrichum sp. SAR11_59. The sequence goes on from JAKMXC010000278.1 coordinate 29,392, forward strand.
AGGCACTAGCCATGGCGAGATCTCGCTGGCCTGGGGAATCGGTTGGTGGCGTTGCCGAAACCGAAGCCGAACCCGAAGCCGAGCTTGCTTTTCGAGGAACCGAGCTATCTGGGTCATGTTCGTTGCCGGCGGATGGTCTACGAGCCGAGATAGTTATCACGTTCATGTGGCAGACACAAGACGAGAGAAGGGAAAGAAAAAAGGTGGCAGCAAGTTATCAAACCTACGATGGGGAAGGAAAAGTAGGAAGGGCAGAAGCCGGACGAACGAAAGTGGGACAAGGTGGGGGAGTAGGGTAGAAGAAGAAGTCAATGAAATAGCAAATCTGCAATGGAGAAGGGAAACAGAAAGCGGATGGATACCAATGCCAAAGACCTACCTTTTTACACCAAAAACGCGAGCGTATCGCGGGCTGAGGGCAGATGAACCAGTACCATGAAATGAGAGGAAGCGAGGGAGAAGCGCGAAAAGATAGACGAAGTTGAAAAGGATAACAAAATGTCGGGACGGGTGAAACCAATCCGTTGTCGATGTTGGAGCCATTCGTGCCGCCAATGCCATTCGATGTTTGGTTTTCTAACGATGCATGGATGGGTCGTTCGTCTCTCTGGCTTGGAGTCCTAGAAGGGTACTCGACGATGGGGCCCAGCTGGCGTTGCGGTCAGTCATTCCGTCAGGATCGGGCGAAGGAATGGGAGAAGACGTCATCATGGTGGCTCACAACGGCATGAAGTGGGTGCTGCACCAAAGCCGGCAACCTTCCTTGCCCACATCTGCCAGTCGTCGAGACCCACCAGCCGATTCTAGATTCGAGTCATCAGAGGTGCCCTGACCCGAGACATTCCAGGCAGTGTGCCAAACACCCGGGGCCTTCGAGCTGCCTCTGTCCCTTGATCAACTTGATCACCTCATACTCAACTAGATCCGACATGCATGCTGAGTGGAGCCTCCGTTGATGTGCAGTCCTCGGGGCCGGTGGAGACTCCGGCTTTTGGCCAGGAGGTAGCGTAACTTGGAAGTCACAGCGCCTCCTGCTAGCACAGCTACTCTGGGGCGGCGAACTTTGTGGACTGTCGCTGCCCAGATGGGATGAGTGAAGAAGCAGAACTGTTCCTTCGACTCGATTCCTCGCGAATTGTCTGAGAGCCTTAGAAAACCAAACAATGTCGGCGAGACTTGTTCTGCAGCGCCGACATGGTGATGCGTCTGCGAGCTCGAATCAACGAAATGGAGGCTACAAGCTTGGGCCGCACGAATGAACTCCAGAGGGCGGGCAAGGCAAGTAATCTGCAGGCAATGCATAAGCGGGACAGTTGGAGACGAGGTGTGCTTGGAACAGGACGATGGACCGCCGCAGGATGTCGGTGGTCAATCGCTATTGTAGACGAGCAGTCGACGTAAGGAGCAATCAAGACACCGAGGAAGTGGGCGACAGACGAGGTGCGACGTCGTTTCCAAATGGAATGTATTGGGAGATATCTGATGCAGGGGTTGTTGGTGATATGCCCAACGGGAGCGATGGGAAAAACCGACGTGCCTTGGATGCGGGGGACAGGAGCGAAAGCCCAAATTGTCGGGATGTGTCTGTCAGGCCGAACACCTGCCGACATTGTGTATCTCAAGACTCCTCCTTTGCTCAAATGAGCAAGCGCCTCTCTGGATCCATACCCACATCACATCGTTGGTTGTCCGCAAGCCGCGTCTGCGAAGGTGCAAGTTGCTTGCTGCGCACCCCTGGAAAAGGAAGCTCGAAGAAACGGCCTTGAGGATGCGACAAGTCAATGCTGTGGACTGACAAAAGGGACGAGACGGTGGTCCATCCAGCAGCCTCGAGTTCGTACACGAAGCGTCTCTGTTCGATGACAGGAGTGCATGCACACCAAAGCGATGTATTGCGAGAACGGGTATTCGTAAGGAGCAACTCTCCCGCGCATTCTCCATCGAAGCGGCCAAATTGGTCTCAGTAGTGTGTCGGAAGTGGACGATTGCGAAGGGGCGCAAAGCATGGTTCGAAAGCTCGGTTCCCGTTGGAAGGTCTTGCTGGGGCCGGTCAGCATGAACAGCATCGAGTTTGGGGAGAAAAGTAGCCATACAAAGCTTGTACATGCCGACTACATGAGACTAACGCGGGCATCCATGTGACTCGCCACTGACGGCGTCGACGAGGTCCACGAGGAAGAACGTTGAGTGCAGACGCGCTTTTTTGACACCAAGCCTCGTCTGTGTTTCTGCCTGCATTGCCCGCAAAAACAAACTGACAGCAGTAGGCATGGTCTCGGGACCACCGAATTCCAGCACGCAGTGTAGCATCGAGGCCGCATTGAACAAGCAAGGCGCAAGACCAGGACAAAGAGACGAGAGGAATGGCGAGCAAGGAGCAGCTCGGCCGTTCACCACCTCCTTGGGATGGAGCCTCTGGTCTTGTATTTTGCTGTGACTCCGCTGGACTGGCACATATTCGAGAATAGAGGGACGCGAGGGCAGATGATGGTTCGCAAGGAGATCGAATGCATGCTTGCTCGGCAGCAGGACGCAGCGGTCGTCAGCTCGTGGAGTTCGGGTACGTGGAAGCTTGGAAGCGGGACCTGAGAAGACCACAGCTGTTAGCGTGACCAAAGCCAGCGAGCGATGGTGGAGGGGACATTTGGGGAGACAAACAATGCACGACGGGAGATGACATCTCATGTGGCCAAGACATTCATTGGAATCGCAGTTGTGGTAATCATCGCTGCGGAGGCTGTGGTCTGGAGCACCGGGTGTGAATGGAGACATTCAGACTCTGTGCGCCGAGAGCTGCAGAGGATGGATGCATGGCTGAGGACTTGACATTGGAGTAGGTAGCCATGGACAGGGCAAGAAATGTTGAACGCATAAAGCTGTCGCTGGAGGTTTTCAGGCAGGTGACGTGACTTTGCTGCGGCTCGGTGTCGTCGGGTCGAATGCGAAGCGATGATGTCGAGACGCGGTCGCGCCGAAGTGGGTTGAGTGCCAGGAACGTCAGGACTGGGGACGCTGCTTGGTGCTGCCCATCTTGTCACTGGGCAGCACAATTGAGCTGCAGGCGCGAACCTTGGCGGGCGCGCCCCGCGGGGTGGGCGGGCAGGACCAAGCTTGATGGTACGCGACGCTCATTGGTTGGCAGTTTTTCCGGCGTCAATTTCGCGCGCCGGAACATCTTTTTCGGAAAATCCTGTCAACCCCACCCAGGTCACGGGCCCGAAAGCGGCACGTACCCAGCTGCCCACGCAGGCAGCTCTTCCCCAATTGCGCCAACTCCATTTCCCCTCCCGCACGGTCGCCAGCGCCAGAAGTCACTGGTCGACCGTGGTTGGCTCGTCAGGGCCCGTACCATCTTCCCCGGATGGTACGGCTCTCTGATTGGCCGCCGCAGCTTCATAGCTGGCCATGCGCCAAACCGTGCCATCGCGCAGTCCCTCGTTGAATATCACGATTGTGCTGCGACTCTCCGAGGGCATCCCAAACGCAGTGCTGTGTCTCCTCAAACGACCTCGGCCATCCCACATGTTTTGTGCACACGCCGGCCGGGGACACTTCCTGATTGACCCTGTCCCAGTTCATAGTGCTCGTCGTGCTAGTTCCTTCTACAGGCACTCGCGAATGCGTCCAAGTGCAAGTCAAGCGTGCAAGTAGAAGTCGAGTGCACAAGTTCAAGTCGAGCGCACTGCCCAGGCCGGTATCATGGCCATGGCAACATAGTGCGCGCCATGGCTGACTGCGTCGACGACAATCCATGACAGCAGTAGGCCGGGTCACACAAGACATGCAGACTATTCGAGGCCAGTACTCGCGGCGTTCGTGAGGGAGGGCAAGGGGATGCGGAGTTTCTCGCATCGTTGCCTGGCACGGTCGCTCGCGTTTCCTGTCGCGGGTCCTGTTATATCCCTTGACGATGAAAGAAAAGACAGGAGAAGTATCGAAGATGAAGAGACGCCCTCCGCAAAATGCCTTTGCCCATGCATGCTGCCTCCTACGCATGGTGACGAGATGGCCGACCGCTGCGGCAGAACGTCTCTCGAGGTCATCTAGAAGGAGACACCCGACTTACTCGCGAACCCAAGATCGAGTTCGGCATCGGGACAAGTCACGGACCGTGTCGCGCGGCCCTTTGACTTTGGCCTGGCATCTTTGGCAACCGGGGGTCAATCGCGTGCTGGCAAGGTGATGCAGGCATCCATGTGCTACCTCTTGCTCATCCAGGAGGCTGAAAACGTTGCCGGGATTGTCCTCTGTCGGCGCCGGTGCTGTATCTCTTCCGTTGCGGCTTGGGCTGCTGCGGATGCGGCTGCACCAGTCAACAGAGGCATAGCAGCTTGGGCGTTGTGGGATATTATGGCAGCGGGTATCTTTGTCATCGTCGCGAGCCTCCAGCTGATTGCTTTGATTATTTGTCGTTCTCGTCGTTGATGGTATTGTTGTAACGACCACCAACAGGGCTGCTCAGTTGCGAACCCTACCAGGCTAGGGCAGCACACAATGGGAGTGAAGATGCTCAGGGACACCTGCTTCGGCGAAGAGGTCGACGAGGAGCTCGAGTCTTCGAAAGCCCCGCAAAGAGTGTAGTCGAGTACCAGGGAAAACTCTGCCGTCGTCCTCGGGGTTTGCGACGTGGAAGATCGATTGCGACTGCGGGAGTGTCTCGATCGTTGTGGCTCGTCTTGCTCGAAGTCGCGGTCTGGTCTTCGTTGCTTGCATTCCTCGTAATCTCGTCCTGAGAGCGACTGATTTCAGTACAGGACCATTTCGACGGATAGACAAGTGGAAGATGACGATTGGGGTGGCTGCTGGATGGCCAGAGGGGGCGGGCATTGGGGCAAACATACCTGTAAGACGGTGCGGCCCCGCAGACTTTGCAGTGGCAGTCTCTGGGCACGAAGGCTGAGCCTTTGAAGCGACAGTTTCATTGCCCAAAATGATGACCAGTTTCAGTGCTGTCATCCCGTTATTGCTGTCCGCGGTGTCAACGCTGTGGAGACGGAGACGAATGCGACGGACGGGACAGCGGCTGCCTCGCTGGGCTCGGGGGTGAAACGACTGAACTTTTCAAGGCTTAATGTGCGCGGCTCTGTGGGCGAAAAGAGGTGGGAAACGATAGGTACTTGTCCTTGGGTCTGACATGGCTGTTGCACATTTCGACAGCCTCCTTCCCGTCAAAGGCAGCCCCATCCTTCCACTTTCAATCCCCGTGCAGCTCTTGCTATGCGTCACCTCAACCCAAAACTCGCTTTTTTTCGGCCACCTTGGGAAGCTTGACGAGCTTTTGGATTCAGGAAGGGGCGGCATGTTACACGCAATTGACCACCGTGAATGTTCAGCGCCATGCGGTGCTGATGAGTCCGAAGACGCGCCGCACGACTCTTGCAAGGAACCGGTCCCCACCACTCCATGGAGCCTCATTGCCCTACAGTTTGCCATGTGCACTCCCCAAGTGACTTCATGAGAATCCGAGTGACAAGTCGGCAGTGAGGGGCAGCTGCAAGCACTCGGACAGAGCTCGAAGCCATGCCCCACCTGACCAAGATACGTGTCAGTTTGGAGGTAAATTTCCGGCTGGTGTCCCAAGTCAAGCATCGTTGCGGCGGAGAAACAGTCCGCCAGCAAGGCCAAGACGACACACCTGGTTGCGACGGGGAGAATCGACCGAGGCGGCTGGAATACAGTCTGCCATATCTCGAGCCATGCTCTTGGACGTGCCCCAAATAAACGTGAATGAGAAGGGCGGTGCTGTTTCACGGAATCGACCATGCCATCGTGGCTCCGCTGGGTGTGCCTCGAAGACAGACTGCCGAACGAGCTCGGGTTGGGTTTCGCTCCAAGAAACCCCGATGGCCCGTAAAACATAGCAGCGATGCATGAACTGGCCGCAATGACGGTTGGATTAGAGACGGACCTGGCCGCGAAGTCGAGGCCGCAGAAGCAGTATACAAGGATGGAAGCCTCTGTTCGCCGTGGTCAGCTCGGTAGGATGGCAATATTACACCCGCATGTTCGAACGTCTCGACGACGTTGTCGAGTTGGGGCGCAGTAATTCAAGTACTCCTCGATGAAAATCCTGAGCTGACAGTCTCCCCTGTCTGTACGAACATCGGCTTGAGAACTAACGGCGAGAGACAGTCCTTGTGGAATCTTTCTTCCCTTCTAACTTTTCTTCTTCGCAGTTTGCCGCCTGGAGGCGCACCTTATTAACTACCGTATAACTCTGACGGGGAAACATATAGAGGGAGCGTAACCTCTATAGCTAACCTATAGGGTATATAAAGGGGATTTTTAAGCTACTTAGCTAAGTAGAAGTAGCCCCCTATTATACTATAGCCTAAATTTAAAGCCCTCTAAGATAAATCTTATATATACCTCTTATTTAATTAATATAGCCCTTACTACTAGCGATATTAAACGTCTAAAAAAGACTAGTTTACTATATATTTAATAATAGCTTAGTTATATCTTTATAACTAAGAATAATAATATAATATCTTTATACCTCCTTATAATATATATTAAGCTCTTAGAAGACCTTTAGAACTAAGCTCTCTATTAAGTTAAGTAGAGATTTAAAAAGATTACTAAGAACCTAAAAGATAAGAATAACGCGAAGGAGATTAATAGTATATTTAATAAGAAGTATTACAAATAGCTCTAAGAGCTAATCGCTATTATTACCTTTATCTAAGTTATAATATAGTAGTTAAGGAGACTAACCTAGGTTAGGGTAGAGGAAAAAAGGGTCCTCATGTTCCCTTTAGTTATACAAAAATTCACAAAAGAATTCTTCACAAAATGAGTCCTTGCGGAAGACGGGGGTCTATTGTTAGTATCAGCAATGCCGACATGGACAATCGCAACCTGGCGTCGTAAGCCTCAATCCCAAGCAACCAGTGTAAAAGCTCCGAGGGGGGTTGTCGCCGATCATGATAGCATAGTGAACAAGTATCAAATGACAATTGGCGCTGAGAACACGACGCCTCCCAATGTATGGTCCATTTCGACATCGAGAACGGTACACCGCGTCTGCCCATCTTTTCGAAAGCTCACTCGTCTTAATCAAACAGCAACAGGTCACGTTCACCGGCATCAACAAGCCTCGGGCGTACTGGGAGACCCGAGTGACGCCGACATACCGCAAATGAGAGAGAGCAGCTTACAAGCAGTCCTGTTTTGCGGCCAAGTTGGCCAATGATGATGTCAACCGGGCCGGGGCATGGCCATGGTTGTTCTGAAAGAGAACATTGCCACCAGAAGGACTAACCAGCTCATCCCGGCCGAGGTCAGCATGGTGCCTTGCAGGACAAGCTGTTCATCGCGAACATGTGAGCGCTTGCTTGCGCTAACATTCGCTCCTTTGCCGTTGCGACGTCGATAGCTACGTGATTGTTAACAGCCCGGACGAATAGCAGTTCCTAAATGATTAGCCGACCAATTGGATCGATAGCGGGCTGCCAGCTGATGCGATGATGGTCAGAGGAGCAAAAGAGTCGATTGCCACGGCGGACGGGGATGCACCTGGGGCCGCGAGCAGCGAGAACCACTGCAGCAGATCATTCTCGACAAATAGCCCATCACATCCAACATGCAACGCGTAGCAGACGGGTAAAACAAGAAACTTCTTGCAGATGGAAAGTCTGATCCTGTTTGCTAGATATCTGCAGATCGATGGCCCTGGGGTCATCGCGCCAACAGGTCCATCCGCGCTGGATTCCAGACTTTCAATCATTTCCATGCCCTCCGCAGCACCGACGGCGCGTGTTCAGTAGGTTTCGCGATTCCATCGTAAGCCGTTGATGCCACAAATCTGCATCTGCTCGTCCACGAAGGGAAGCTGGAAGACATATGCCGTAAAGATATGACGTAGATATGAACCTGCCTCCTCGTCGGCGATAGCGCCTTTTTCCGTCCGACGTGCTTCGTCCCGGTCGCGTTGCTCTAAGACCCAGCCCGATTCTGGAAAGTTACGGTCCCCAGACAGCCGTTCAGGGCGTCTCAAAGGCGAGCAGCCGGCGTATAGATGCCCAGCGGCCGAGAATGCATGTGGTAGATGACGATGAGATGGCGAATCCCACCTGGAATCGGCGCACTGCGGACAACGCAGCCCACAACTCAAGAGCGATCTTGTCGGGTTGTGCAGTCGAGAACTTCATCAGGGCTTGCGCTGTAAAAGATTTGGGCCCTGGTGACTCTCTCGTTTGCAGCTCTTGTGTTTAGCTCCCCATACGCCAGCCTTCTTCCTTATGATAGGTCCCAATGGGATTTTCGTTGCTTCGAGTGTCGCCCAGCACGGTCTCATGTTGCGGTTTTTCCATCCTTCTCGGCAGAAGCAGACTCTTGGAGCGAGCCTCGCAGATATCTGCCGGCAACATCTCTCTCGAAAGGCCTTGGGATATGGGTCGTCGAGTCGCAGCACTGCGCCGTCTACCGGGGTGTATGATGCTTGGGACGATGGCTCGTTGCTTGCTAGGGGTTCGCACAAAAGATGGTCTGCCCGTGCTGTTAATCAAGTCAACCGAGGCTCAACACTTTTGGGCAAGGGCCCAAGACGAATAGCGAACCAACCTGTAATTCTGTTTGTGTTCGTGTTATTGGTGGTGTCGCATGCATCGGGTGCGAATGTGGACGGTCATGCATGGAATCAAATCTTCTCAGCCGGCTTGAAAGATGGATCCCGAGAGCTCCCACCATGACAAGAAAGCGATTGCGGGCGGATCGAATGGTGTTGGCGGTGCAGGCTGTCGAGGAAGGGCGTCATTTGCGCACTTGCAGGAGGGGATGACATTGCCTATGAGGAGTGTGTGCTACCTGTTGGCTTGGAAGGGCACGCCTCAGCGATGGTCGTTGCAATAAGCTTACGGCTGGTGAGGTTCAGACCTTCTAAGACGGACCCTGGAATCTAGATCTCAACGTGGGCTCGGCGCACAGGCTCCAGCACACTTGGTGCATCGAGGTTACCTATGCAGAAGGTGCGCACTAAAAACACTAAAATGTGCACTCTGTGAGAATGACACAGGGGAAGTGTATCTTCCAGAATCTGTTGATTGGCTGCACCTGCTTGACTGGCGGTCGGTATATTGGAGGAGGAATGTACCTTAGGTGAGTTCCTTCCCAAGTACCTATGAGCTGGGGAGGAGGTACTGCCTCTACAGCGGGATCGGCACCAGACCTATGAACAAAGGCACCTCCCCCACTAACTGGTAGTGCACTACCCTCTGACTGGCCTGCTCTTAGGATACCGACGGTATCTTAAGGGTGAACCATCTCTCTGATTGGCCTGTCCTTATGATACCAGTATCCTAAGGGTGAATCGTCTCTCTAATTGGCCTGCCCTTATGATACCGATGGTATCCTAAGGGTGAACTGTCTCTCTAATTGGCCTGCCCTTACGATACCACACTGAACTCACCTTACCCACCACACACCCCTTCTGTGCTCCACCTGCAGGCTTGTTCATACCTTATTCTGTCGCATCCATCTGCTGCATCCACCTCTCCCGAAAGCTACCTTGCCTCGTCGCAAACCAGCAACAGGAAAATCGACGTCGAGGGTGCAGAAGCCGCAGAGGGGGCGACGCCTAACTTGTCGATCGCACCTGCGCTATCACAGACATCGAGATCAGAATACAGCAAGCCCTCCATCACTTCGCGACACAAGCATTACATCCTTCCAGGTTTTCACAGTTGCGCCCGAGGATTTCGGCCGTCTCTGCCCCGCCCCCACCCCCGCCCCCACCTCCGGGAGGCACTTTCAGTCTTCACATTCCATTGTTCTGCCTTCTATTTCCTCTGCAAAAAGCAGACCGCCAAACCGCACATGTGCCATCCTTCCTCCACCACGCAATGCATGGCCGTCCCCCCATCTGTCGGCCCAGGCTCGAAGAGCCGCACCTGAATCGGGGCGGCCGCGCATGAGAAATACGTCCACAAACACCTCTCACGTCTGCCTACATCGCCATCGCCCTCGTTTTTTTTGGTACGCATCTCCCAGCTTCTTTCTGCACCCCTTAAATTGTCTTTCTTTTGGTCGTTGCCCTACGCACAACATACTGATGGACTTGCGAGCGTGCATCGAAGCACTACAGAGCCTGGCCCAACACGAGGACGAGCGCATACGCACCCTGTGGACGGACTTCAGACGAGCGTGGTTCGAAGAGGACCCAAGTGGACACCATCTGGCCTTTTTCTTGTTCGCCCACGACAACCTTCCCGGTTCCATTGTCGAAGCCTACTGTTGCATTGAGCATTCCGATGCCTACGCAAGCTTGGCCTCCTCTCCCGACAACGTCCAGTCGCGACTCAACAGCACCGCCGGATTCTTCTACACGACTCCTCATGTACTGCTTGAAGCTCTCGGTTTAGATGCCTGCAGCAGTCGATCGTCCCTTGAGCATATCCAGACTGCGCAGCGTCAGAACTCCCACCTTCACCTAGACGACCTGATACGCGCAATCTTAAGTTGCGCGCAGCGGAAACCCAAAGTCATCATCAAGACTTGGATCAGAGATGCCGTAAAAGATCGTGCGTTGCCTTTCCTCCTCCTCCTCCACCCCTCCTCCCTGCGGGAGATTTTCCTCGGGCGCCTTTGCTGATGATCAACAGTCGTTTCACCAGCCACTTCGACGAACTCGAAGGCTCGTCTCTGAAACAAGCAGAAACCATCCAAAGACGCAGGCGCCGCCCAAGGCATAGGAGAGATCGCCAAAGAACAAGATAGCAGCCTTCTCACCAACACCAAGGCCGACCTCCACAAGATCGAGCCGACGGAAGCTGAGTGCGGTCCCAAAGACAAGGGCGAGATTCGTCTCGACAAGCTCAGTCCGCTTCCCAAAGAGCGCGCTGCCACTCCAGAACGGTACTCGCCAGATTTGGGTTTGGCTGGCAGCCCTGAGAGCCCTGCATGGGCCGACAGCTCGTGCTTCCCCGACCAGGGCTCGGTCCATCACTCTTCAGATTACTCTGCCCTGGAGCACAGCTCTCCGGTCATCACAGCAGATACGGACGCAAGATCGGCTTCGTTGTTTGCTGCAACTGCGTTGGCCCCATCACTCTTTGAAGACAGCTACGCACTGGAAATCGATACGCCAGAGCCGCACGAGGTGCCGCCAATTGCGACTACGGACGAAAGCCTCGAGACCAACAGAACCAGAGACGTAGAGGTCATGGCCAACTCAGATGTCCATGATGACGCCGCCGCCGCGCAATCAGACAAGAGGCAACAACCACATGACGAAGAAATCGCCGCCGCAGCCGCCATCAGGCATGCTTGCCGGATAAGAGTGACTACAGAGAGTTTGGTCGAAGGCCTCGCGACACTACGGGAGCACGAATGGCTCAATGACACCGTCGTCAATGTGATATTGCACCGTGGCGTGGGTTCCAAAATGGGACTCATAGATAGCCTTACGCTGGCCAAGGCCGGGCGTGGAAGATCAGAAAGGTGTCGAGAGCGTCTCGCGCCGCTTCTCCTTGCGGAAAACGTTATGATGCCATCGTGCGACGGCTCTCATTGGAGATTGTTCGTTTACAACAGGCCCACGCACACGATTTCGGAGCTGGATTCGTTGGACCTGAGGAATAACATCGCGGAGGAGCAGGTTATCCCGACTCTGTCTTGGCTCTACGGAGCAGCTTGGCGTCCTGATGTCCAAGTAAAAAAAGTCAGTTCCCAGCTCCCCGATTCATTCTGATGTCAGCTAACCGAGTCTCGCACGTCAGGCAAATGCGGCCAGACAAGAGAATGGAAACGACTATGGGGTTTTTGTAGTCGCGTTCGGCATGTCTCTGGTAAACACCGGTTCTGTTCCAAGCCGAGTCAATGCCCCGGCATGGCGGCTCCATCTCCACCAAGCCCTCCTCACCTCTTCCGATGCCAGCGTACCAGTCGACATGTGTGCGTCTTTTTCGAGTACTTTGCCGCCCGCAGGCGCAGATGCGTCAACCCGAGCGACCTACAGACGGGCAGTCGGCAAGAAGCTCCAGGACATGATGTCGGAAATCAGGGCGAACGACCGACGCAAAACCTAACAGCACGAGAGGCTCGCCAGCGTGTTGAGAGCCAGGGTTGGCCTGTTAGGCGCCATCGATGGCCTAATACAGCTACATGCCACACATCAAGCCGCGTTGGAACAATGGCTTCGACGTCGACAATACTTGGACACAGTCCGTCAGGTTGAAGAGGCCTTGACGGAGGCCAACAGGATGGCTCTGAGAGCTATAGACCTGCTGAAGGCTGCCATACCTGGTGAGTTCGGATACCTCAACCTCCCTGGTCAGGATTGTTTCTAACTGGACGTAGGGCAACATTCGACGAGCGGGATAACCGTCGAGATTGCTGCCGGCGCCGTGGGGCTACACCACAACAACAGTTCATCCATGATTCGAACCTTGAAGAGATTGGACAAGGAGTCGGCTTCGACCTGCTATCCGGGTCTGCTGTACCTAAATCATCTGGCCGCAAGCCTTTGCCGTTGTCGATACAAGGAGTTTCGAGCCGCAAAAAAGGCGCTCGAGGAGTGTGAATAGCGACGGAATGTGATCGTGGAAGAATGGGTACTAGGAGGTCGGGATGGAGGAGCTTTATTGGGTTTACAACGGTGCTATACCTGTGCGTAAAGCGCGTCTTATGCGGGATGGCTTGTAACGGTCCGCAGATTAATGTTTATTGCTCAAGAGATATCTTAATCTAATTCGACGGAAATGTTTACCAGAGGCTTGGAATCCTCCTGCATGCTGACGAGTGAGCTTCTGCATCAATGCCGAGCAAGGTCGGCAGGCAACTTGCATTCTGGAGTAGCTGTGCGTGGCCAAAGGTCGAGACATGGGTGACACTGAGCCATGTCAATGATCGATCAGCTTTTGCCGATATCTGGACCCTCATTCACCTTTTTGGACGGACTTGCTGCGATCAAGGCGAGCACGGAAACCCACGCATTCCTTCGAGTCCGTTGTGTTAGCTCTTGGCATTGGGACCGTCGTGTAGTAGATTCTGCGATTCAGATGGTGGAGCTGGGATACAAGCATGGAGCCGATTCCGCCCAGAGTCTGACGATCTCAGCCTGTATCTCGGCGAATCTGCTTCCATGACGGACTGATACCACGGGACTCCCTCAGGTACTCCCGCATGGACGGCAGACGGAGGCAGTGGGCATTTCGTGGTTGACTGGGCCAAGATTTGGAACTTGACCGGTACCCAGGGCCAAGCCGACGTGGAGTCCAGACTGTTGGCGGAAGTTAAGACACGCTATGTAAATGTGAATTTCAGCATGGCAGGCGGAGCAGAAAGACGTCAGCAACGATTCCGACGGGCCAGAGAAGGCTCGAGATTCCCGGACGACAGAGCAGTGGTATACATGGTGTATACTGCCGGATCATGCAGATACTCAGCAGGAGAACCGCCAAATAAGACTTGGCATAGTGTGAGGGGCTATTGCAACGATAGATTGAGGTGCAAGGACCATCAGGGCGCGGCAGGAAGTGGGAAGAAACAGAAGACGAGGGTAGCCTGAGCGCTTTGGCATAAACTCCCGCTTGTGAACAGATTGGAGGTGGTCAGGTTTGAGCATCAGGAGGCCTGGACACAGACCGGCTGCTGAGAGGAACCAATTGTTCAGGCCATGAGGTTAGAGATGGAAGCAAGAGGTTTGCTGGCAGGTTGTGGCGGAGAAGTGTCTGGGGGCCTCTTGGTTGCAGTCGGACGGTGACAGAGAGGGAGAGGGATGCGCGGCCAGTACCAAAGACAGGGAAGCATGTTCAATTTCGGACATGGACGAGTGCGAAACGCAGAAGACGTTTCAGGTCTTGAAAGAGGCAGCCGGCGAAATGAAAAAAAGACACAAGAAACCGGTCAAAGGAGCGTATTCGTGTGGGCATGCCATGTTGTGCTACAATCAGGAGGCGGCAAATGGCGCTTTGTTATCTCCGGGCTCGGTGAGTCTTCAGCAATAAGCCTGGTCTACGACGGAACCTGTCAAAGGGGGGAAAGCAAAAAAAGGCAGAAGGTAGACAGCATGACTGCCTGAGGAGTCAGAACTTGGAAGCATGAAGGCTGATCAGACACGAAGTTGGTGCCCATTTCGCATCATGTTCTCGTCCGTGGGCCATCAATACCACTGCAGCAACTGCAACATAGCCCTGGGCGATGATTCTGATGTCTGTCTTATGTTTGGTCCCGAAGCCACAGGTCTGCACAGCAGCGACAACACACAGGAGCAGATGCTAGAATCTCAAGGGACTGCCGAAATAAGACGATGATGGTGACAGGCATTGTCAGGGCCGACTTCTCATGGAGGTTGGACCGAATCAGCGCATCCAAGGCGAAGACACCACCGGAAGTAGATTGAAAACGAGCGCAAACTTGGCAGAATTGTGAGGGGATGGAATTTGAACGCTCGGCTGGACGTAAGAGGAATGGGCTTAGCCCTGAAGGTGTTGTTTGTACTTGTGTCATTCGGCGCGAGCGTGGGGGCTGGACGTCGAAACTGAGCCCGCATTTGAGAGAAGGACAAAGAACGTTAAGTCTCGGCCAAGTAGGTGCCGCAGAGTGGGCACAAGAGCCCATACAGAGGCAGATGCGAAGGGGGAGGTGGGCACAGGATTCTGGAGTACACTGGACGCGTCTCAGTCTTCTGCTTCCGGGATGAGAGCGAAGATGCGGAAGGAACTCGACCTGTGGTAATATGGTGCTCAACAGAACAGCTCGAGGTCTTGCAGCCGGTGTTGCGACCGTCCATCTGCTTGGTCCATCCATTGATGGTTCTTCTCGCCTTTCCACGGCTGAATGCGATCCTCAAGTTGGATCTGGCCAACAAAACCGTGGAAAGTCTCGATGACAAGAAGCGTGAACGACCCGACCCATTCAGCAACATGATAGCGACATGAACAGGGAAAAGGAGCAGTGCGAAGGAAGCCGAAGCACTCTGGCCAGCATCATTGGCGAAACACCACGATAGAACGCCCAACTGTCAAGCGGAAACTCCACAAGATGGAGGATAGCATCAGGGTGCAAGGACAGGGATGAGCAGCGTCTAGGGCACGACGAGAAGACAACACAGCACGTGGAGGATGATGGCGACCGGCAGAGGTCCCGACGGGCTGCTGGACCAACAGGAGTCGGCGCGGAGGAGGCTGCGTACAACGCAAGCAGCAGGCCTGGTGGGCAATCAGAGACGCAGGGACGGTGCGCTCAGCGCAGCGAGCATGGCGTTGGGTCGGTCCGATGTGACGCCAAAAAGCTGCTGGTGTCGACTGGACGACACCATGGATGCGTTGCAGAGACGTCAGCAGGAGACGGCATCAGTGGGCCATTCCGAGCATCAACCAGACGGCATTATCCTCCACCCTTAGCCGGACGCAACCATAGCCCGGAAAGGAGTAGATGCAACGTGCCTGCCACAGATCAGCAACGTCAGCCATCAACCATCAGACCAGAAGCCAAAAGGGTGCACGTCTAATGGTATGGGAATGTGTGTCGGAAACGAGCGACATCGGAGACGGGGCCTAGCAAAACCAAGGGTGCGTCGTTTGGAGGCTGTGTGACAGCGGCAATTGATGCCTTCCGGGGATGTTTGTCGTTCCTTGAGTTGGGCTGCGCTGCGGTATGCTTGCGAGGTCTTTCTTGTGTTTCTCGGTTGTACGATGTTAATGAGGGTCAGCAGAAACACCTTGGGCGTACAGAGGCTCACAAAAATGGTGTCCGCTTCACATCTGTGTTCTGTCTGCTGAACACAGACCTTTTGACCCTAGAGGAGCTTAGGTATATTGGAGGTTACAGGGGTACCTTGACAGAGACCATGTTGCATCACGGGAGCTCGAAATGGCTGATTGAACAAATCGCTGCCAGCTAGGCTTCATAATAGACAGCCAGCGTGACGCAAGCCACGACCAGACGATTGTGTATATTCACAGCTAATAGTGTTAGCAATAACCGGCTTCCTCCTATTCACGCGCAACGTTACAGGGGTATCGTTGTATATCCAAGCTGCTATTTTATCCATGCAGCAAGCAGCTTATGGCATGGTCAGTACGTTTACTTAAGCCCTCGCTCTAAGCCCTAACCCAATGGCGTCGTTACGCGTCGAAACAATATCTCAGTTTAGGCCCCTAAGGAGCCTATGTTAGCATGCAGCAAGCCGTGGAGACCCCGCCTTGAACCATTAACCAAGTCTTCTATCTCTCAAACTGCCCTTATTATGGTGTTTCTTCCTCTTAGTCCCAGCTAAAGATGTTAAACGCCTCATCAGAGACCGCAAGAATATCATGTCACTAGAGATCACCAGCCAGGTTGTAAGGCAAGATGGCACCCGATATTTGCATTCTAGCCCGACAATCATCAGTACAGCAGTGCGGCAGGCGGCAGTCTCAAAAGGCAGCGAGGTATTTATCTCAGACCTGATATAATTTGCATCGGTCATCCAGTCTCAACTTTCTGCAAGAATCTGTCAAGCAACGGCTTCATTACTTGCTCGCCTGAGAACCAATTTTTGTGCAGCTTCCTCCATAGCCCCGATCTAAAATTTGACTTGTCGATAAAACAACAGCGGCCTTATTGTCTTCGACCAATTACTCTCAGCTGCCCTGACGACCTCCTCAATAGCCCCATTAGTAAACTTTACCCGTTGATTAAGCAGTAGCAGCCTCATCACCTGCTCGCCAGACGACTTGTTCTGTGTAGCTGCCCTGACGACCTCCTCTGTCACCTTAACTTCCTCGTCTCGTCGAGTAAGCAGCAGCTTCATCACCTGCTCACCAGAAGACTCATTCCTCGCAGCTCCCCCAACAACTTCCTTAATAGCCCCATTAGTAAACTCAACCCGTTGATTAACCAGCAGCAGCCTCATCACCTGCTCGCCAGACGACTTGTTCTGCGCAGCTGCTCTGACTACCCTCTCTGTTACCTGGATTTCCTCGCCTCGTCGATTAAGCAGCAGCCTCATCACCTGCTCGCCAGACGACTTATTCAACACCGCTGTCCTGACTACCTCCTCTATTACCTTAACCTCCTTGCCTCGTCGATCAAGCAGCAGCTTCATCACCTGCTCGCCAGAAGACCTATTCCCTGCAGCTGCCTTGATAATCTCGTTGGTTACCTAAATGATTTGGCCATAATTCTCTAGTAAAAGCCTTAGACAAGTGCTGCTGAAACTGCCTGCAATAACTTTGACAAGACCTTCTGTGACCATAACGTTTGCACGTTCCCTGAGCAGTAGTTCCACTACCTTGTCGCCTGAACAAATATCCTAAGCAGCTATCCAAACGATACCTTCTGTAAGCCAGGTTATTAAGTCTACCCTCTGTATATATTCTTAGACCTTATTAACGTCTAACGTTGCTGAGATAATTTTCTCTAGCGCTATACTAGAAAGCTGTGGGATGGCTGCCTAGACTCTAGCAAGTCCTAGTTAACTAGTAATATTAATCGACGTATCATCTATATATAAATATGACAAAATATCTTCTGTGACTGCCTCTTCCAACTTTATGTAGTCTGCTATAATGTTTCCTTCTTTCCCCCTAAGATTAGAAGTAAGACCTAATAGTGCATAGAGCTGATCGCGAGGGTTACTTGCTTGGCTTTCTCGAAATATCTACAGCAGGGAACAGATATTTATCTTCTGAGCCTGCCTAAGTTGCCTTTAGGTTAGACCTGGCATGAAATTAATCACTGCCTGGCACTGATTGCTGGGGTGAATATTAAGTAGCGTTGGTGCTATAGCGAAGGCTTTTGCGCTGATCCAGCCCTCACTATAACTGATAGATGCCTTGTGAGCGTTAGCTACCTCCTGTAAAATCTAGACCTGACTAAACTATTCCTTAGCTATTAGGAATTTAAGCTGTGAAGGGTAGTTATGCTGTGGTTAATTTGCGTACATATCCTCTTAGACCTGGCGCTATCAATCATCCGTAATACGCTAATTCTTCTATGCTACTTATGGAACCTATGTTATGAACTTTTCGAGTAGCGTAAGAAGATAACTAATAATAAGTCCTATGTGTCCTAACTAGTATAAAACCTCTTTAGTATGTCTATATAATTCGCCTATCTATCTAACTTGATGACTACGCTTTTTGACGTTATTTTGGTTGATATAAATAGTATTAACCTAGAGAATGCGATCTTCCTCGGTTTACCTTAGATTTTGAAGGGCGTTATAAAGATTATCTGTAATAAAGAGCGCTTTCCTATCAACTATAATCATGTTACGCAGTCTAGTATCACCCTAGTAGTACGATAGGGCTTCATATAGTAGGATAGTTTCATCATCTTGCTTAATTTCCTTCTCCTCTTAACTTTAGCGGTCGGCAAGACATACTTAAAAAACGCTGCAACTAATCTTATTATGACTGCAACCCTTATAAAGGATGAGGAGTTGGAAATATGCGTGGTCTAAGTCAAATAGTGTATAGGTGAAGTAGTTTGCCAAGGTTAGTTTAATACTGAGCTATTCAGCGCTCATATAATGAGCTATGCAATAGAGATATAAAAAGACAGCTCTATAGACCTATGCTGCCGCCATGCAGCGTTTACTACTGCCTATATAGCGAGAAATACTAGCAATAACCACAAGAGATTGAGAGTTTATACTTATAGCAGTTATCTTAAGATAGAGAATGCTACGCTCGTAGACAACGCGAACAATAATAGCAGCATCATTAAACCCTTCTAAGGAGGACCCTATCGCACTGCGGTAAGCCTTTCGCTAATTCTATTAGCTAACCTCACCAAGCGCCTCCAGCCAGGCATCACGCCCTCTTTAAGTGCAGACAGATTCAATAGCCATTACCGCACATTCAGGGATACGCCGTAGCTCACATGTCAAAACAAGCCGCTACTAAGATTTAGTTTGCTTTACATCAAAATACTCAACAGCACTCTGCAGGTTTAGCTTTATGCCAACAACAACATCACCCACGCAAATAAGGCCCGTTATAGACGCAATAGCGTCAACGCTCGCTAGGAAACCAGCCCAAATAAATAGGAAGTCACCCAGCAAGTTATCAACAACATCTCCAGTATATAAAGAGGTAGCTTCAGCCATCTTACTTACAGCCACAACATTATGTTAACCAATTCTTCCAATGCTGTAGGTCATCCATAAGGGTGTAGAAACATAGTTATAGACCTCATCAAAGAATGCCTCAGCAATTATATAGTACTCAGCTGAGGGCAGAACCCATACGATAGTGCAGTTACGATGATCCATAAGGACAGAGCTACCTAGTAAATAGTAAACACGATTCCGCAGTTGTCAGGTAACGATACCTGAAGTAGAAATGTGGAAATCACGGTTAGACAGGTTATTGTACATAGAGGGAAATGGGAAAAGGGAAAGAGGGGATTGCTGACAGTACTGATAGATATGCTCATTCGAGAACGCCTAACGTGGCGCAGGAAGCCACCATGTTCATGGTATTGGTCCAACGCTCTACCGTGAATCCGTGATTGATATGTCGGAGCTGTGGTAGCCAATTACTACGTGGTACTGGGATGCCCCATCTCAATGGGCAGATTGATGGTAGTACGTACCATGGCGCGTTTTGGAGTAAGATGCATTAGTTACAGGCAGTGGCTAGGCGTTGCCTGCAACCTGCCTGATGTGTCGGGGAAATGGCGGTCTAGTTAGTCTCTGGCGGATGCGTCGCGCGTCGCTCGGCACGGGTACTGTACCACATATCGCAGGGTGTGAGGTTGATCGATGAAGCCGACGTAACGGTGGACGATTGGAGCTTGGAGCTCTTGTGGGAAAATACCTGAGGCACGTTCCTTACAGCACTGCGACCTGAGCCCGACAATCAGCTTCCCTTGGCTGGTAGGTACTGGCTTTTGGGTTTTCCGACCAGCCCCCGTAACCTTTGGTAATTCGGAACAACTTCCACCTTGGGGCACGGTGCACCAACCGGCAGAAGTCACCGGTTGACCGTGATTGGCGCGCAAGGGCCCGTACCATCTTCCCAGGATGGTACGGCTCTCTGATTGGACGCGGCCTTCCAGCGAGAATCACCTCTGAGCAATAGCTGACACGACCACGGTGATGATCTCATGAGCGCAACGACGCGTGGCGGCAAGCGAAGTCGTTCATGCTTTGCATCATATCTGTCGAGGTTGAGAAAGGTTGACGGCTTCCATTACTGTTGCTGCCGGTCTTCGGGGCTGGAGTCCCTGATCGATGGTAGCCGGTACGTACCTCACTGGCAATGACGGTACGTGCCTGCAAAATGTACCACAAATCTGGTACGTTTTGCAGCCGTCTTACCTAAGCCAACCCACGGACGCAACGGTCTGTGGTCCACGCGACGGGTGGGCCCGATGCCCGCCAACCGTCGATTCAAGCGCTAAGATCGGCAGTTGGGCCCTGTAGCTCTGGGCGCTCGCTGTGATTTCTCCCAGCACGCATTAAAGGTGCGCTAAATTTGCAGCGCCCTCAGTGCTGCAGCTGCTGCCTCGGTCGGTCACGGTTCGTCAATGTCTGCTCCAGCATTCAACAAGAAGATAACCTTTGATGGTTCTTCTATTAACAGCCTCCATTGTCATTGCAAACACTCGCCGGCCCCAGCAATCTGCTCTGCATGTCTCTCCAGGCGTCTCGCCCGAAGCCTCCTCATCTGGCTTCGCACCAGCAAGGTTGGCTACCCACTACCAGCAGCGCATCGTCACCTCGTGCAGCTGAGGCAGCACCCGGTGCATGAGTTTGTCCACTCACGAGCGGTCGGGATGTGACGGCACCGTCCCGCCTGGCAGCACGTTTTCTCACGTCGCGCAGAGGGTGGGCGTTGCGGGGGATCCAGACAGGAGCACTTCGCGGGCGGCCAGGACCCGAGCATCTTTGCCATGATGCCGCTGGCAAAGCATCTCAAGGTCCGTGACACACGCGGCCACGACGTCTAGGGCGGCATCTCGATGGTGCCGCTGCCTCTGCCGGCGTCGTAGCCGGTGAGTCCATCGCACGACCGGAAGACAGATTTGCATAGCATGAGCTGTTGTCGTCGGCATTGCCGTTCAGATCCGGACCGCGAGAGATGAGGACGGAGTCGTCGTCACAGAACTGTAAGGGCCGGCAGCGTTTACCTGGGAACGAGGAGCCTGTCGTCATGAAAACACAGAGAAATGTTGTACTTCTGGCCGACGGAGCCGGAGCCGGGCTTTCTAGGACTCACAGGTCTGATCCCCAGCATTTCTGGCAATTTTCGCGGCTGACATGTTGCAGCTCGGAATCTCAGCGTCACGACAGGACATGGCGACTGTCGACGGCAAGAGCGGCATCATGAATGGAAGTTTGCGTTTCCGCATTCGCATTGTCTAGGGATCATAACTTGCAAGCTCCGGGAGGCGGCGTACTTGCGCACCGCAAGTAAACACTGCGTTGCCATGAGGATGGCACGCCGTGCCGAGCTACGGCGAGATCTTGACCTCGCATGCAAACCGCTGCGAAACATCAGGTGGTGTCGAGAAGTCAGCCACACCCGGAGCTCTCCTCTCGACGGAGATAACACTTGGGGGCCGACACCGCAGACACACGTCCGCACGCCGGCAGATGCAATCAACAAGCCGACTGCCTTCCATCGATGACAAGGAATTGCCATCAAAGGCAATCAAGGAGCTGACCGCTGTCAAACACCGTCGAAAAGTCGCCAGCAGAGGCAGCCGCCAAGCTGACTACATTACGGCAACTTCATGGCAATGGCAAGAAATCGCCCGGTTCTGCAACTTGCTATCTGCACCGAGTCATCAGCGCCGCAACGGATAAGCAAGTAGGCTTCATGAATGACTAAGTTGGGCTGCCCGGACGGCTATCACTATGGTGACGGTTGGACAAGGCGAGTTGCTTCTCAATTCCTCGCCTCAAACCATGGGCATCGAGGGCAGCACGCAGGCACGAACGATGCTTGGTGACAGCCCTTCAAGCAAATCATGACACGGTCCGTCATGACAAGATGCTGTCGAACCGGTCTCCGATCTCCGATGCTCACTGCTCGGCGCAGCAGCAAATACAGAACTCCATGCCCTCGCAGTTGTCACTGCCTCTGTCCCTCAGCCGCCGACCATCATACGTCACCTTGGTTGTTGTCCAGCAGTCATAATACATCAACGCGGTCCACCTATCACATCTCTTCTTATTCTACAATTCCAAAAAGTAGCCGTCTCATCACTGCGTGCAACATCTATCTCAAACACAGCCCAGGTACCGTTTCCCGCAACAGACACTGGCCTGACTCGGCTAACGAACGAGCGGAGCCCGAGAAGTCTGCTGCGTGCCTGTCGCCTTCTACGCAGCACCAATCAAGAAGCAACCTGCCAGGCTGGTGTCTCGAGCCGCGAGCGACACTCCGCTTTGAGCCGCACAAGATGGGCGTCCTTCTGCCCGACGTCGACGACCAAGCCTTCAACGCCAAACTCCGGTCAGATCTGCGACCGCTGTGCCACATCGCTCCGTTTTCCGAGCCAGGTCTCTTTGTTGATATCGTGTTGTCGCAGCTCCTCAGCAAGTTGCCGGTCCCGACGTATGTCTTCTTCCTGTCTTCTTCTGCCCCTGTCTTCCCTGGCTTTGCTCCCCTGCCGCGCTCTTATCCAAACAAGTCTTTCCATGTTTGTTGTTTCCCGTGCTCGAAACTATCCCCATGTCGCAGTCAGCACTCACCCCTCGCCCGGGCTCGCTGCCGCCTTACGAGGACCATCCCGAATCAGCCCATACTTCCTATCCAAGCGAGAAGACATGAACGACGCCAGAATCAAGAGCAGTGCTTCCATCTCCAAGGCTGTCGCCAGCAGCACGCTTCGCAGTCTGAACATCCTCGCCACCCGCAATCCTCAGCGTCTGCTCCCCTCCAGGCCCGCGATGAACCAGCCTTTCCCTTTCGTTATCCAGAAGACCCTTCGGTCACCCCAGATCAAGCCTGAGAATGTCGAAGAGACGATCTACGGCAACAACCTCTCACACAAATATGTATGTCACAGATAAAGTGCAAAAGCGGACAGATTTCTCGTTTACTGACCCCGTGTCGCTTTCCAGTCCATCGTCAAACAAGATGCGCGCTTCCAGCATCAAGGCCATCATCACCTTCAGGCAGCTTTCCAGACTCTTCGAGATCCCCGTTTCTCCCGGGCTTCCCAATCGCCCCGTCTCATCGCACACTGCTTGATCCGGAGGAGGCACTTGACCTCCAGCTCGTGCTGTATCCCATATTGCGTGGGTCTGCTTGTCCTGCAGTACCTGGTCCATCCTCTTGGAGATGTCCAGCACCGACTTGGAATTGAACCTGGCGATGCTGCTGACGTTATCCGCGGCTGCTACTGACGCGGTATCGTTGGCCATGGCCACCACAGGCACTGTATCATTGCTGCTAGCGGCTCTCTGTCGAGAGGGGTGTTGATTTCAATCGAGCTTGGCCCCGAAGTGCTTGCGGTTGCATTCGAAGATTCTGAGGATCAGCTCGCGCGTTTGGGCACCTGCTGTGCTCAGAGCGACACATGAGAGGTGTTTATTGTCAAGGATGGAGTCGTGTAGCCGGCAGGGCGACATGATTGATACGACGTCCGCCGGAGGTTCTGTGGGCATGTATGCGTCAACGAACCCGGACATTGGGCGGGAACGAACACGAGCAGCTTTCAGGGGTAAAGCGCACCTCTACCTCGGTCGCCTCTGCGCATACCGAGGCCGGTTCATGGGTGCCGCTCGCGGTGATCATAGCTGTCGAGCATGGCTTTCCGCTTGCTCTCCGTTTGTCGGCCCCCAGCCCGCGTCATATCTCAACCAACCCCCTGGTCTTTGCTCACGGCCACGGAAATAAGCTGGAACGAACTTGCAGTTAGTCCGTCTTCTCGAGTTGCCTCGTTTTCCCTGCCTGCAGCAGCCATCATATTCCCGTCCAACAACGAGTCTGCATCTGCGACCAGCCCATCGTCATCCGGAACGAGTCGGCGGCCCCACGCATCACCTTTAGTGCATCGTGCAACTGCGCCATGCATCAACACATCATTTGCAAATGCCCCTCGTCGGTTAAATGCCACTTGAAGGGACGTTGTGTCGTCCTGTGGCCAATTAGAGACTCGTACCATCCTGAGAAGATGGTACTCACCATCATGCGCCAATCACACCCAGCCTCTATAACCTCACAAGACACATGCGCCTCATTCGTCCTGATGGCTGACCCTGGGGCCCCGCGTTTGATACGGTCGCCTCATCGCGCCGCGCGAATTCCCTCCCGAATCGTCGTTAGATCCTCGCCGGTGCCGACGCTGGCTCAGGCTCCTGGGCTACCTGACCAGACGGCCTGCCGCACCCTGACGGGTCTGGCAAAGCCAGCGCCATCAGCGAAGACGCCGGCCGGGCTCTTCTCGACGACCTGGAGCGACGCACGATCGAAGCGGGCGGTGAAGGTCATGCGGAGGGACCGGACATGGAAGACCACCTTCGCGACCTGCCGTCGCCACCCTCCGCCGTCATCCTAGGCCCCAACGATTCCACCTCTGTGGCCTGCCGCCCGGTCGCCCGTCGTCGAGGTGTTCCTCATCCCCACTCGCCACCACCACGCACCGTCGCCCAGATCGAAGTCAACCTTGTCGCAGGCGCCTGGCTGTTGTTCGAGTTATCCACCTCCATCGATCGCCGCTTACATGGCGGCTGCGACTCGGATCGCCGGAACGAAGACGAACACGCGCCCGGCAGCTTCGAGACACGGCGGCAGCGTCATAACCGATGGAAACTTGTGCAGATGCTCATCGATGTTGAGATGGAGCTCAACGCTTGTGGATCCGAGAGCTCTTCGGCGCGAGTGCCAGCCGCCTGCTCGATGACTATGGCAGCAATAACTGCATGCGGCGTGGGCTCGTGAGGTCGCTCTGGCTTCGCTTCTTCGGCAGCAGCGAAGAGTAGCCCGTCGAGGATGCCGTGGAAAGGGGGGGCATGTTGGATGTTGAGATTATGCTTGGTCTCTTCCTTATGTCACTCTCAGGACGAGGCTCAGAGCCCTTGGTGGTCAGTTCAAGCATGATGGTTATGAATGACGATGAATGGTCATTAATGGTGGTCGTGTACTTCTCGCAGTCATCCCTACACGTGCTGTTCCTCCAAAATCTCCCACCTTTCGCGCTTGATATGCTCCAAACACTTCTCAAGCCTCTGCATCTATGGTTGACCTCCGCGCTCTTAATTGTGGTTCACTCCTGCCTCCTCCTCCTCCCCCCTTCACCTCAAGGGACATGTCTCTCTGTGCCGCAGGCTGTGACAAGCCGACTTCACCGAGAGGAAGGAAGCGGCGGCACCAATGTGCGCGAGACTCGGCGGAGCAGAAGAGGCGGCAGAAAGACTGTGCCGCGGGTCTGCGATAAATCCGGGTACAATGCGCACTCTTCGTCTTGTTCCCTTGTGACTCGCCGTGGGGCAACAATAACTTCGTCGAATACCCGCAGGCTGGAGAAGACAAAGCACGTCGGCCATCAAGCCCTGGAACAAGGTCTGACCGGCAGCTATCGGGGCTCTGGAGCTGGCAGTCATTTGAATCTCTGCCATGCTGTAGTTCTGGCCCCTATGCTCGCAGAGACTAACTTGCTGCACAAGCTGTTAAGGTCGCTGGACGTGGCCGGAGCGACGGCGGGGACATCCAGGGAAATGAAATCTCCTCCTAAGGGCCCCTGAGAAGCTGCATAATGCTTTGCAACGTCGGCGTGAGTCTCATTCTGGGCATCAAAACAGTCAATACATCGTTTGCTCCCATACCACTCGATGTCGGGGCGGGGGGGGGGGTGGTGCATTGCACCCTCTCACCATTGGATGCTGAGGCTAGTCCCTCCAATTCTTTTCACTTCGCAGCACTCTCGGAAATTTCTCCAGTCCGGTACACATTGCGGGCCACTCTTCATCAGCTATTTGCTTCGACGAGGCGGGCGGGAGGAGCCGGCCTTGGCGGAGGTCTTCGTCCGAGATCAGATACTTGAAGGCATGAGCGGGTTGCTGAGCGTAGAGGCGCTTTTGGCGCGAGGTGAGGACCCAGGTGTCCCCATCGGTCGGGGCTGCCACCATGCCTTGTTGGACTTGAGACTGGGATGTTGGCGTGAGGCTTTTGGCTGTGCTGTCGTCATGGCCGACCGGGACGGAGACCCTTCTCATGCAGGTGGTCCATCGGTAGTCCGAAAGGCTGCTCTGTCCTATATGATCGTCCAAGTAATTTCCAAGTCAGTCCACTACTACTGGTTTCTATTAGGGTTTTAGCGAATATATCGAGGATGTTCTTTCAAAGATCATTACTAGCTGCGTATTCAGGTAAAACCTTTTAAAGAGTAGTTCAAAAAATATGCAAACAGTTAAATATAACCTTTCTTGTGGAAGGCAAAAGATGTATATCTATCTACATGATTTCCCTAGCAACATCCGGTGCAGAATGTCCCCATCTAGGCATCGAGAGCGTTACCACAATTAAGCTTGATAGCCACGATTTTAGCCGGTTCAATGAGGTCACCTCCAAGCGGCTGTGCGGTTGCTCCGTTCGTAGTCACATATAACGTCCTACTGTCCATTCCTTTTGACCCGAATCGCAAAGCAGTGGCGCCTGTGACATCCAGCTTATCGATCGCGCCCGCGACACTTGTTGTGGACCCAAAAGCATCCACTCGTATGACCTGATTGTGACCCAGAGTAGCGACGTAGGCGGTTCCATCCGGTGCTAGAACGAAATCGTCCACGGGTGTTCCGTCATAGATGACCTTCACCGGGCCTGGAATGAGATCGCCGTTGACCAGCATGCGGGATAGCGTCTGGTTGCTTGAGCTGGTGTAGTAGAGATATCCATCTTGCACACTGACTCCGTTCGCACCGGCAAAATCAGGTCCCGAGAGCGATGTCTCATACGCCCCGGTGACTGTGTTTACTTTGTAGATTGCTCCAAGAATTGTGTCGGCAACCAAAACCTCTGTTGCGCTCCAAGGTGTTATGCCGTTGATAAAGACTGCATCCGGCATCGGCGTGATGAGCTCAACTTCAGGGTCTTTCCTCGAGAGATCCAATGAAAAGAGTTTCAATGAACCAGGCACGACATCCAAGGGGCTGATAGTGAGGTTGCCGGCCCCGAAAACAAAAATATCCAGAGCAGTTTCGGTGATGCCGATGGTACCAAGGACGCCGGGAATTGTGACGAGTGCACGGCCTTTGCCTGTGGCAGGTTCAATAAGCCAAACCTCTGGCGCGTTCAACCTTGTGGCCAGAATGTCGCCGTTGGAACGAACAGCGAGGTTTTCGAACCATGTATTGTTGTGCTCTAGTTAGTAGACAGTAGAAGAGGTTGCCGTAGACATTTCAAGTGTCTTTGCCAAGACAGGTGTCAAATAGGCCTATGCGAAGGACGTGTAGAAATTTTATCATGCTCTGAAGTCGCATCTTACTCTACTGGCTCTCAGTTTGATGCTTCAAGACAGACGAAATCTACGTGGTATACCTTAATGTATTATAATCTCAACATCAGCATCCGCGAATCGTCGGGGTTTGCTCTGTCAACATTGCTAGGCGCCTGTATGATTCTGATTCTCGATCTGGCTGTCAGAGTAGTCCGCCATGATTTGAGATCGCCGAACACCCACCACAGACTTAATTAAACTGTCAATTAATCTACCAGGAATATAGACGGATCCTTACCGAAAGGGGCAGCTCACTAAATTCGTCTCATCTACAATGAACACCTTCAAGAAAATCGAACGGAGTTGGCGTCAACCCTTTCGCTTCCGCAATAGAGACCCTTCCCCTGCGTTCATATCCAAGGTTTACATACAGAGTATTAATATCAGCAATGTGAAGGAGAGTAAGTAGGTAGAGCTGTTTTCATCTACCGACCCCTTCGAAGCAAAACAAGCAAGCATCTTGTCGCGGTTTTCTCTTATTTGCAAATCCCCATCCGGGCTATCCTTCCAGTCAACCTCACACTCCTCGTACAGAGCCACCACGAAAACGAGAATGATGGCCGTTAACTGGCTGAGCATTCTCACTTGTTGCACATTTGCCTTCGCAATGGCTCGCACTGGACTCAGCCCCGTACGATATGGTCTCGGGTGGTTTTGCCTTGCTGTATGTGGGCTAATCTCAGGTTCTTCCTCGCATTAGTGCGATGCCCTTGCGGAGGCTGGGTTATGCGACTGCCTCCTCTTTGCTACGGACCCGGGTTACGAGTCGCGACTTCAGACGTACTGGTCTGTAAGCACCCGTCTAAAGCCTTGATGTATCGCGCAACCCGGGACATCGGACGAGGTCTTCTTAACTTTGACAACACTCACCAGCGTTGGCAACGGAGCCGGCAGCTGGCATATTGGGGTTCGCGGAGGCGGCCACAACCACTGGCCAGGTTCAAACGACATTGCTAGTAGCGTGACGATTGATTTAGGCCTGTTCATGCATCGAGTAACCTCACTTCGGTTGGGGCAGGGAATCTCTGGGTATCCGTTCTGCAGGAGCTGACAGAACGTAGTGTTAGTCTGGTCGGAAGCCGCGCCGGTGGTGTGTGCGTCTCTGGGTTTCTGCTCGTCGGTGGTAACTCGTACTACACTGGGCACCTGGGGTTCGGGTGTGACAATGTCGTCAATGACGAAGTTGTTCTGTCCGACGGTAGAGTAATAAATACTAACGAAACAGCGCACGCCAACTTGTACAAAACGCTCAAGGGAGGCGCTAGCCACTTCGGCATCGTCACCCGTTTCGATTTGAAGGCTTTCCCATCCGCTGATCTATATGGTGGCTTACGAATCATCAGCATGAACTACATCGACCAAGTTATCAACGCCCTGATCGCTTTTGCCAACTAAAATGCGTCACAAGCCCGCGACACCTTCACACCTACTTTCATCTTCAACACTCAGATTTCGCCGGACATCACAATATGTGCTTCTATTCTCAACATTGACGGGTCGTTGAAAACTACTGGATTGATGGAGATCACAAGTATACCTGCTGTTTCTGAATATCTGAGAATGAGGAGTCTTGTGTCGCTTGCCCAAGAATCTACCGTCAGCGGTACCAGTGGGTGAGCATCTTTCTTCGTTTCTAACTTTTTCTTCGCAGTTTGCCGCCTGGAGGCGCACCTTGTTGACTGCTGTGTGACTCTCACGGGGGAATATTCGAGGGCCAGGATGGCCTGGAAAAGAAACCTCTATGGCCACCTATGGGTGTGAGCATTTACAAAGGCTACAGATCAGAAACACGTTAGCAACACATAACGACAGAAGTATATGGCCTACTTTGACGTTTCGAGCAATCCCAGTGGTTCTGCACCAAACTGTCGCAAAGTCGGAGGAGTTTGTAGAAAACATGAAAGGCTTCATGTCGACAGATGACCTCCAGGTGCAGATGAACTTCCAACACCTCCCTACTTACTACGGCACTTCAAGACGCGGAGGAAACGTACTCGGCCTGCATTCGTCTTGGATTCGTCTTTGGTAGAGAGATCAGTCCTGTGGGTGAACATTGTCAATGTCCAGACCGCTGAGCAAGAAGCGATCGCACGCCTTCTCACAAATACTCTGCGCGCCGGACTGGAAGACCTCGCTGTTGCTGAGAATGCCAACGTTCCTTTCCGATACCTCAACTACGCAGAGCCATCTTAAGATCCGCTTCGTGGCTACGGAGCTCAGAATGTGGAGTGTATTCGCAAAGTCTCTAAAGCGTACGACCCTAAAGATGTCTTCTAGTCACGCATTATTGGAGGATTCAAAATCGAGAACAACATGAGCAACAGTCTCCTGTTGCAACCCGTGAACAAGGTTAACAATTAATCGACTCACTTGGGTGTTACGTAAATACTATTCTGCCGGTCTAATTGACGTCTTGTCACCTATGCTGTGTATCCTGTCTTGGTCTGCGACCACGCCATCCGTCGTCCGCCAGCATGCGTACCTCACAGCGGCTAGCCACCTCTGTCTCTTAACTCGCCAGCTCTCAGTCACGACCACAAAGGGTCCTCAGCGTAGCCACACGGTCAGACGGTTGCGTCAACGGTCGCAGAAACATGTAGTTGTAGCGCGCCCGCACATCCGTCCTGGCCATCAGAAAATCCAGTACTGTCAGAAACAGGACCTCTCTTTCGGCCTCCTCTCCAACATCCCAGAGGCGGGCACGCTGCTGTCCGGGGGCGGCATCATGACCAGCATCAAAATCAAGACCGGGACCGCTAACACTGATATGGCTGAAACTCTGCATGCCTTGACTCGCATATTGGGTCCAGACAAGCAGCAAGCTTCCCTCGATGGTTCCAGGAGGCAAGGATGGACGGGGGTTTTCGGCGCCGACGAACTCGTAGAAAGTGCGGACGTCAGAGGACAAGTTGCTTGCCTGAATTCGGTGGTGGAGCGCGCAGATGTACGCGTCGGCATCTACTTGAGGTCAGCGTCAACCTACATGGATACAAAGAAGACATGACGTTGGCGAAGATGGGGTCAGAAGGGATGAAAGGAATGGGGAATATTACTGACAAAAGGTTTTGGGAGTGGGAATCACCACGGCCTTGACCAGTGGCGGTTGACGCAAACTGAAGAGCTGGCCAAAGCAGAAGGCAGCAGCAAGTACGAGGGCCAACATAACCGACGCAACGACGGGGCAGAGATTGCTGCAGGAACGAGGTTTCGTGGACATGATTGTATATCGAACGACGCGAAGAAATGCCAGGAACGCCGTGGTTCAGATGAGGTCGGAAGCGACAGTAAGATGCAGACTTGCGGTGGTGCCGGCATCTTTATGCTCTCCCGCACGGCGGCAATTAGACCCGGATTTGCCTCTGGGTGATGTCTCTCGATTCCTTTGATACATTGTATCAGATCTGTATCGTCGCGCTGGCCGCCGTTGGTAGCCG
Source organism: Colletotrichum sp. SAR11_59 (assembly GCA_025328345.1). Lineage (NCBI taxonomy): Eukaryota > Fungi > Ascomycota > Sordariomycetes > Glomerellales > Glomerellaceae > Colletotrichum > Colletotrichum sp. SAR11_59. The sequence continues at coordinate 60,207 of JAKMXC010000278.1, forward strand.
TCTACTTAAAACAGATTGGGTTTGTCTCCTGAGTCCCTGTTCTCCAGAGCTTCCAACACTGCCATGCAGACGTGTGACACATGCATGATCGGGCCAGATGCGTTACCACAAAGCTGTGCGATGGCAGCCGCACAAACAGCCTGTCATCGACTAACATGTCAGCGTCCCAGAAGCTTCTCCGGCGCAGAATGGAAGAGGCCAAAGTGGTCCAGCGTCTCCACGTAGTCTGCCTAGCGAAATTCCTCACGGCATCGCTCGGTTTCCCGGCCAATTGCCCTTCTCGCTGTTGTGGTCGGCATGTTCGTCAAGATCGTCATGTTTTGTGCAATCTATGTGCCGAGGCCGGCACAGTTGCGGCAGAATTGTCGGCAGGCAGCGCCCTCGCTATCCGCATGCCTTTCTCTCTTTGCGTCTTCTGTAGTGTGGAAAGCGCAGGAGGAGGCGACGGGAGAGTCGGCCAGAGAGGAAGATGGCGAGTTAACGCCTGCGGCAGCGGCGGCAGTGGGTCTCCCGCCCTTATCAGACGCCATGACAGGCACTGCTGATGCGGTGGCGCGTGTCCTGAAAAGCGACGCGGAGCACGCGGCATCCGTTTCGTCGTCGGTCATGCCGCCCGGAAAGATCATCGGTACTGCCGACGAAGCCGTCCGTCAACACTTCCGGATCTGACTCTCGGAGGAGCAGGAGTGGTGTCGGGGGTTCATCCGTGCTATTCAGACATGGCCAGCGACGACAAAATTGCGGAGCACTCGATTATGGACGGCAGGTCGGGAGCGAAAGGCCAAGCAGACCAGCCTACGGCGAGCGAGAGAGCTGCTGAGCCGCGTTGGAGTCGAGCGAGAGAGCCTTGCTATGATGACAGGTGGCGACAAGACGACACAGGCGACTTCGCACATCTCGCGAAACATGTATGGAAGTCGATGCTCGAAGAATCCGCGCATGGGTTCTGATTTTGTCGACATCCCATCTTGGGGCTAGCGGGCATGCGCGACGGTGAGGGCGAGAGGAATGTCGGCAGCGTAGCACGGGAGACTCGCGCGCCTGCGGAGGTCTGCCGTGCGAGGATCTTTTGCCACGTATTGGTCGCGACACAGCGCTCGTGGAGCGAGACGCATGGCCGTGTCGTCCAGCGTGAAATGGAAGACGTGGGAACTTGGTGCAGGCCATGGCAAGCGACGGTGCTGGCGCGGCCGGACCTGAGGATCTGGATGAGTGGGAGGGGAAGCTTGCAGGCATTGCAGCAGGCTGCTTCGTGATATAGATGATGTGTGCAGTATTTATTGACGCAGAGACGCGCTCGGACTCGAAGCTGGGGAAGTCGGTAGTTTGCTCGATCGAACAATCATCGCGGGTCGGATCAGCGGTCGCATTTCGGCATGAGATGAAGGCGGGTCATGTCTGGTGGGGTCTTGTTAGCTGTTGGGTTGGCAGCAAGGCAATCCGAAGGATTTGCAAGAAAATACTTGGGATCATTGGGCATGTCATGGTTGGCGAGGTGGTGCACGCTAGAGAAAGAGAGGGGCTGCGTCTTGAGGAACTGAGGCCCTGAGATAGGGATGGAGCAAGAAAACAAACGCGTCGGTCCATGATAGCAGCGTTGGCGTCAAGGACACAGATATTGAGTCGCACCAGGCCGAAAGGTAGATGGCAAGGTGGACGAGATTCGACGGGTGTGTCGGTCAATTGGCGATGTCGGTGCAGCGACGGATTGACCACCTTGTGTCCGCTCTCAATCAGTGATCTCGCTCTCCGGCCTCGCATGCCTGTGCTGCTCCTTCGATATCCGTTCAGGTGCGCTCTCGGGAGGTTTGTAAGGCTGAACCCGAAGTTACGGCTGGGCGCTCCCGCACAAAGATGCCGAAAGATTCGCCCACTTCGCGGGCACAATGAATCGATGTGGTGATGTCTGCGGCAAGGTTGGCCAAGCTGTGGGGGAGAACGGGGACAGACAGGGAATCCTTAGTGTAAGGTACTTGGGGCTGGCAGGGACCACCTAGGTACCTAAGGTAGGTATCAATGGCAGTGACTGCCTACACCAAGCTGAGTGTGGCAGCTACTCCACATAACAGCAACTCCACATAGCAGCGACTCTGTGAGACAGCGACTCCACAGGGCAGCAACTCCATAGGGCAGCGACTCCACAGGGCAGCGACTCCACAGGGCAGCGACTCCACAGGGCAGCGACTCAATAACAACGACTCGAAATGGCAGCGACAGGCAACGACTGACTGCTAATGGTGGCTCGTTTGTAACCGCGCAAGTCAATCAAGAGGCCCGCTGCGCTGTGGCCAACCAGAGAGCTGTACCGTCCTCAGAAGATGGTACCGGCCCTCAGGCGCTAATCACATTAAGTGAACAGGCACCGGGCACACCCACGTGCTGTCTGTCCGCGCCTTGATCGCAAGACCTCGCAAGACCTCAAACCCTTCCGAGAGCGACATTCAAGGATGGACATAGCATGGCGACAAGAAGATCTTAGAGAAGCCATGCACGATTTGGGTCGCTTGCGACCGTGATTAACCCTTGTGGACTCATGTCTCCCCAGGCTCCCGATGGGCATGCCCCAACTTCGCAAGTGAATGCGGTCCTCACACAGCTGGCCTGCCAAACTGCAAGCTTTGTTCCGCTGCCTATGATGTCCTGCTCGAAGTCTGCTGATAGTGGTACTTCAACCTAAGCATCAGTCCTACACATTAAGTCGCTGCATCAAGTCATTGCATCAACTTGAGTCGCTACATTAAGTTGAGTCGCTGCCAAGTTGAGTTACTACATCAAGTGGAGTCGCTGCCATGGAGGTGAAGTTGCTGCTATAGGGTGGAGTCGCTGCCATGGGGTGGAGTCCCTACCACATGGAGTAAGGCGGGGCACAGTGACGGGACCTGGATGGTTTGACAAGATGTTCCGACCAAGATGTTCCGGCGCGCGAAATTGGCGCCGGATAAACTGTCAGCCAATGAACACCGCGCACTCCCATGCCTGGTCTTTCCCATGGAGCTGCCCCTAACTGGAGTCGCTGCCAGCCCGTGTCGCAATGTCGCTGCCAGTAGCCCGCGCTTCCACGGAATGCGATCAACCCAACGAGAGAAATTCTCGAGCAACCAAAACTCCATGTCTTGGCTTCAATTGGGAAGAAAGCCAAGATGCACACAAATTGCTACGGGGGAGATGCGTTGCTGGTGGAACACTGCACCGAGGTCAACTTATTGCGACAGCGCAGCTGGTGTTGGTGCTGCCCGAAAGTCGCGATCATGGCTTTTGCGCCGAAGCTGGCTCCGACACCATGGAACTGTCTTCCCCGTTGCGCTTCACAACAACCTCATTCAGGTGCAACGAGATTCAAGAAGCAGGCACATGGATCTACTAACTCCAAGAGTGTCCAGTATTTTGTTGTTGTTTTTCGGGCTTCTACCTTGTTAGGGGCCAGTTCGATGCACGTAAATGGGTGTCCAGCGCGTCAGACGTGTATGGTTGCCTTGGAACCTTGAGGGGCGGTGAGAGATGGTGAACAGCGACATCCATGCACGTCTAGATGTAAGCAAATACAGCCCGAAGAAAGGTCCATGACGGCCGAGCACTTGAAGACGAAGAAGCGGAGATGGGACGGGAAGACCTAAGATCGGACCGATCGGTCCTTGGGGTTCTCGGTCCCGGCCACTGCGTTGAATTAGTGGAGACACTGTGACTTTCCCAGGCCAGACGCCTGTCCCTGCAGGTACAGGGGAGCCACGCAGCGTGGGTAAGGTGAGTTTGTGGGGTCCCGCCAATTCAAGCGCCTAAATCGGGAGCAGCCAGCCACTAACACTGACTTCACACCTATAGCCCAACGAGAGCCCGTCGCTGCAGCCACTCAACCAAACCGTCGGCCACCACCAAAACTCTGCTTCAGACCCTGAGCAGCAATCCCAGTCGCCATGCACGTCCAGCTCCCACCCTCTTGTCAGCGACCCAAACGCGATCGGTCCAGTCCCTCCGCAACAACGACTTTTCCGCATGCGAAGACTCATCGACGCTGCCCGACGATCCGACAACCATTTGCCGCCCCCGCACCCGCTTTCAAGATCCCCTTGCTCAGAAGATTCTTCGCCAGCAAGACCGTCACGCGTTTCAGCTACGGCTACGACTACTCCAAGCATGCGTCGAGATTTAAGAGCAGGATACCGACTACCCGTGGCAGAATTGCCTCTCCGCGCGTGGGGAGAAAGCCGGAGGCGAAATGACACCGCGCCTGGAGAAGGGTGGCGGCAGCGACAGCGGCGCCAATTCCGACCACAAGGCAGAGCTCCGTTCGGTGATCGAGACAGGCATTGTCACCATACACAAGCCCTCCCAATGGGCTGCGCAACCGGACGTCTCTTTTTGCAAGATTAATAGCCCGAGGACTCTGCCGCCCAACCTCAAACGCCCCCGCTGAGGGCTGACAAAGGAGGCCCCCAGGGGAGGTAACAGGCTGCCCTGGGAAATTAGTCTCCTCAAAGGAAAGTCCTGACTTATTCTTTCGGCTAACAGACTCGGCGGAGCTACGACTTCCTTTCGAGACCTCAGCGAAGCGGTGAAGGTGGTCTACATCCAGGATCCGCACAACGACGCGAAGGCCCGGTCAGAATCAAGAAAAGTAGAGACAAGTACGGGGAGTTACTTTGGTGTCATGTTCCCTGGCGAGGTTGGCATCTCCCTCAGAAGTGAACACGTGAGGTGTTGGCGGTTCAAGGATAATGGGCATATAGGACGGGCGCTTTTGTGTATGCATCTTTTCCACCGGTCATGTTTACCTCCCGCACGGGACGTTGTCCTCTCGACCATCCAGGCCACGCAAGTGGGACTCGTCAGGCATGTGCGTTCTTGCGAGCACCCTCAATCGATGTTCTTCCGTCCCCCGAATCGTTCCGCTCTCTCGTCCTCCTGATGCCTGAGTTCCATTCGTTCCAACGAGCCGTCTGCAAAGGCATTGGGTCAATGCGTGCAGAGGACGCCGGCATTAAAGAATAGACGACCTTGGCGCGGACGAAGCGCAAGTCGACGCGGATTTTGAGGCGGTCACCTACGCATTTTAGGTCAGAAGAACAGCTACCAAGACACTTTTTCAGGCTCTACTTGAGGACGGGGCGGCGTGACCTTGAATTTTGTGCAAGTTTTGGAGCGGCACCGCAGCGGGCGCTAAGGTACCAACTGACTGTGTGGCGGCCGGAATCGGCAGCTGGTCGGTAAGATCGTAGTGAAGACCTGGAGGAAACTGCCAGGCACCACCTCCCCAAGTTGGGTGTCAAGTCACTGGCTGGCCGTCGTTGGCTCGTCAAGGTCCGTACCATCTTTCCAGGATGGTACAGCCTTCTGATTGGCAGCCCATCTGGCGAGTTCGTGGCAGGGACATTGACATTGGGAAAGGACCCACTGCGGTAGGGACATTTTCTTGGGGTGAGGAAAGAACCCTTGTGAAGGACCAGGCCAGAGCCTGCCCGCTTCTTCACCAGCGGCCAGCCTACCTTTTGATTTCAACTTGACGCGTTCGCGTTTTACCTTGAGAACCTCTCGATGCGCGTCGCGCTCCCTCCCCTCCGTTCGAACATCTGGGTGCTGCCGAAATGATGGGCTCAACCCTGCATCGCCTCTTCAACTCCAACCACAATATGCCTGAGCAAGCAAGAAGGCCTTCACGCGAACGCCGAATTCAAGCGAAAGTTCCAATAGCTATGTCTCTCCTGCCCTCGGTGTCCCTGAAGGTTCCAATCGGCTGACTGGTTTTCGGAGCAGGTTTCTGACGCCCGACCCCTTTTCCGTCTCCTCCATCCTCCCGAGCCGTCCCGACAACGTCGGCCAAGACCTGCAACAAGATTGAAGAGCAACTGCGACCCCTTCTCCCCGTCGCCTTCGCAAATATCCTGGCTATCTGCGTCGCCGCGGACCATGACTTGTCGATGCGTATCATCCGCCATGCGCATGTGCGCCTCAAAAGACCGTCCTGTTCCACCTGCCATCCCTATCTTCGTCGCCGCCACCGCCATGGGGCCCCGCAGTATCACCCTCCTCCTCCTCCTCCTCCAATGCCATGCCGACGTTGTTCGTCATCCCACCAATACCACCCTTGCCAGGATCCTCGCTGCCACCCGCCATCGAATCCAAGATTGTCATCTGTGTCGGGAATCTGATCGTCCAAGTCGCGCCGCCCGTCGCCGGCAAAGTTTGCAGCTGAAGCTGAGCAACGGGTGTCCCAGACTCCCAGTAACTGCGAATCCACTGCCGAGGCTTCCATGCTCATCTCTCTTGTGACCAGCTTGTATTCCATGTCTTTGCCGCGAAGGGAAGTCCGGGCGCAATGCGCGATTTGTAACTTTTGACGAAGCTGCGACGGCTGCACATGAGGACGAGGACGGCATGCAGCCGGGGATTTGGAAGTCGTCGCGCCGTAGCCACTGCTGGCCAGAGAGCAAATGGCCTGTCAATTACCGTGAGCAAAGTAGAGCCCAACATGGGTCGACCGTGAAGTCATCACGGAGCAAAAGGACTTACGAAGGAAAGAACTTGAAGAGTCGCAGCTCAGTAACACCCACAGCTGTTGCGTGCCTGACTGACGCCCCCGCCTTGGTCCAGTAGAGTCTTCAACCTCGCGCGTCCGACGTTCAATGTCCACGATCTTCATTCTGGGCAGCAGCACTAAAGCACGAGCTAAGCCATCATTTCTCCTCGACCGCAAAAAGGTCTTGACAGACTGGCCTCAGCGATATTGTAATATCAAACCAAAAAGCAAAAGCATTAAGCCTTGCTTCACCCGCTACAGTCGCATGGAGATAAGGCCCCCCCTACCGGGGCGAGAGTGCAACGCCTCCCATGGACAGCTCTTCCGAGACTATGTGTAGCAGGTGTGAGCAAGGCGGGGCATTACACCTGTCAAAAACAGGTGGACAACCCTATTCCCAGCACCTGGCAAGGGGTTACTGGGCCTTCCATACTACACAGAGGCATCCATCAGGTAACTCGAACGTGAGCGCTTTAGAGAGGTTCGCATGTGCAGGTCAGCTTTGTCACACACATGACCGTTAAGTCATGTGTCCGCTGGTAGTGACGGGGAAGTGACACAATCTGATCAAGAAGGTCGGTGGGGACACAGAGGCAGGTGAGTGCGGGAAGGGAGCACGGGTGAGGAAGGAAGGAGGGAGGGAGCGGCAGGGTGAAAGGAAGGAACGACGCATCACACAGGGGAAAGACCCAACGGGGGACGGGAAGCAAGCATGAAGATGTGGGGCGGGTCTCAGCGGGAACACTGAAGAGGAAGAAAAGCAAACGCAGAGGGCAACAAAGGAAAGGACCAACCGCATTGCATTGAGAGTGACCCCATTTCGGCAGGCAGAGCGTTCAGCTGAGACTGGGAAAGGGGACGCAGCCGATTCCACATGCCGAATTCTCTCCGTGAAGATGGATAACAGCCTTCAGGTGACAGGGAAGTCTTTATGCTTTTGCAGATGGGTTGAAGTGGACATGGGAGAAGGCCTCCCGTTTGTCACCGTTGCAGTCCCAGCACCCCCAAAGCGATTGCATCTAGTTTGCTGGCCGGCCTTGATATGATCAACCACGATGCAAATTTAACGGGCAATTTACGCGGCGTGAGTCCACGCTTTTTGTCAAGAAATCCTTCTCCTCATTGATTTGCAAGTTGCAGGGCATCCAACCTCACAGGAAATGGACACCAGAACGGCCGAATGGTGCGGGGCCGGATGTGGGGCCGATCGTACCGGGGCCGGTCGGGGGCTGCTCAACTTTTCTTTCCAGGCATCGTCAGCTCGCTATCAGTAGATTCTTTCTACTACAGCGTACTTTTCGCATTAAGTTAGCTTCAGTTACGACTTTTAGAGAGCAACATAGAGCAAGCTTAGTAGATAGAGGTAGATATAAAGAAAGCGAGTTACTTATAAGAAACCCGACCTACGTCAAGAATCCGACCTACGTAAAGAATCCGACCTACGTAATAACGGATCCGGCTTATAAGAATTCGACCTGGAAGAAATTCGACCTGGAAGAAATTCGACCTACAGGGAAAACCCGACCTACGAAGAATCCGTCCTACGAAGAATCCGACCTACGGGAAACCCGACTCGTTAAGAGTTCAACCTCCGATCTGTAAGAAACCCAAAACGCACCGATCATTTCATAGATAAACCAGCACTACCTTGTACACATGTATCCTAGGACCAAAAAAGTTGATATTCATGTTATCTACGTAGCCTAGTCGCCCCTGAATTCAGAAACATTTCCTCTGCTACAACCTAGGCATCCGCCGCCCCCGAACACATCGTTCTTAGTAGCAACATCCTGAATGATCAGTGAGGCTAGGCACTCCGGTTGTTTGATGTTGACTGTTGTCTGTCTGTCTCTCTGTAGAGCTTGCCCGCCCGGGCTGGAATGCACACAGCCGACTCTCAATCCATCTCTCGGCCTCACAGCAAGTCATCTCAAGACGGGTGTCACTTGAAGTGAGACCAGAGAGCTTCTACAGTATCTTCAGCTTCTTGGTGGCTACTCACATGCTTCCGGAGATCTATGAGGTGGCGAGAATGAAAGGAGAGCGCCGTTGTCTCCAGCCATTCGGAAAAAGACGATTGCGTTAGCTATCACCAACACCGCTTGAACTCAGTCCTTTTTCTAGCACTAATGCCACTAAAAACCACCCACAGCTTCATGGCGAGTCTTCATTTGGGGCTGCCGTCGAGACGGAGCCGGTGCGAAGGATGACTCCAGTCACAAAAATTAGCATCGTCGTGGGATGGCGTAGCACGCGTTCGGCAAAAGATGCGTTGACGAACACGTCCTGTAGCTAGAGCTAGACTATTGCTGATATGTCCCAGCAGCTAAGGCTGAGTGCCCAACGGCGTATTCACCGCTTTTCGTATGCAGCGCCCGGGCACTCTTCCTAGGGGAAACAGCAAACCCAGCAGGCACGTCATCTAGCATGGCCATCGCCTCTTGACGCTTGCAAGACAGTAGGTCGCCACCGGCAGCGTGAATGTACTCCAAAGGCTTGGTCATTCCTTCAACCGGTCGAATCAGGTGTCGCAGGAGGTGTGGGAGTAGACAAGATGCGTTGGAAAGACGGCCAATACTCGTCTGTGATCCAGCGAGAGAGGTACTGCAGACAGCAAACAATCGAGTAGACGCCGATGGCGTGCTGCGTGGAGCCAAGAAAAAGCTCCGACCACAGAACCTGGCATCGTCAGCTTATCACTACTCTAAACCGGGAAGAAGCGAGGAGACCCTACCGTTTTTTTCTCATTATTCGGACAAGCCAGGAAGTACCACTTGTGACCTTCAATGATGATGGCGGGGAGGAAATCGGGCAGAGGGCGGTGAGTGTCAGCGCGGCTCGCTAGCCGGCGCAGCAGGCGCCACTGGGCCTCAAGCCAGATCAGAAGCTGAGCCTGGGCATCGTTGATCCCCGAGCCCTCCACCTTGCTTTCGATGCTCAAGACGATGGGGCGACGGCGGAATGGGGTATAATCGGTGTGGTTGATAGACGCGCTGAACAGGTCGTCCTCGTGCTGGATCGCGGTGATGGCTTTAGCCGCCTGCGGGCCAGGCTCCATCACGAAGCAGAAGTCGACCTTTCGGGCGGGGCCGCGAGAATCGATGTATGTGTCGAGGATCTTAGCCGTCGCACTAAGAGGGATGGTTAGCTGGGCATACGGGCAGGATTGCAAGAGGCATCCACAGGTGGGCTTGACGTACCAAGGCAAAAAAAAGACGTTATCCTGCTTTGCGCTCATCATGGGCAAGGCAAGCTGGAGAATGTGCTGGTGCAAGCACGAATTCCATGAAGCCTCGTCGTACTTCTCATTTGCGCATGTCTTTGCGGCGTCGAGCATACTCGTGACTTGTGCGACGGTCGGCGAAGGCCCTAGCTGGTCCCTCGCGGAGTTCTCGTCAAAGAACCAGTCTCCATCTATCGAGTCGAACCGCGCTGACGTCTCTTTGGCTTGCACGATTTCGTCCTTTTTGGACCTGGAGATGACACCTTTCCCGAGACCAAACGAGGACAAAGCCGTCCATACACGTCGCAGGGAGGGCGGAATGTCGGGCTCATCGGGGTCGTATTGTTGGACGAGGACGGGCCAGGGCTTGTTCTGTCGGTTGGCGATTTGTTTCGTAGGGGAGACGCGCGAGGCGCTGCTGGCTTTGCTGGCTCTGCTGGCCTGGGAGGGTGTTCGGGCGGGCAGGTTAGGACGTTGGCTCTTGCCCGCGCGTGGGGTGTCTGCGTTGTCGGTCGCATGGCTGTGCGAAGAAGAGGCGAGGGATGATGACTGCGATTCTCGTCGTCGTTTGGTTGGCGACGACATCTCGATCGAAGACGAGGGCGACCAAGGCCACCGACGCTTGAGCTTGTTGTCGGCGGGCTCGGCTGATGAAGATTTGTTGTCGGTCGAGATGATGGGCTCGGGTGGACTGTCGGTGATGCAGTCAATCCACTCGATGATTCGACGGCGTTCGGGAGATATTTCGTCGGTCATTGTCTCGTGAAGCATGTTCTGCAAGGCATGGTGATGGATGGCGGTGGTGGTGGTGGTGGTGCGCGTGGTGGGGATGGAATTGTCGACACCCGCAATGTGCTGGCGACCGAGTAACCTTTGGTTGCGCGGGGTGACGGGATGACCAGCATGCCCATTGGTGGTTTGTTGTAGCACCATGCACAGTTCTCCACTGCAGTGCGCTAACGTTCACAAGCACAGTTGGGCCACTGCCTCTTCAGCTGGCAGGGTCTCTGCTTATGTCAGCTCATCAAAGAAATGGGCCATTGTATTGTCGTGGTACAACGACCCACTGTTTCTTCAGATACGCCGATAAGCTGATAAGCTGATAAGCTGATAAGGGAGCCCGGTGGCGATGCCGTTGGTGGGGCGCCGCATTAAGTGACAAGTGAGCATCTCGCATTCCTCAAACTGCAGCCTGTTGACCTGTTTCCTATGCTACATCATATCAAGAAGCAAATTGAGACATTTTTGCCGCGTTCAGTCCAAAGCTGGTCGTGATATTTTTGCATTGGGCAGTCAACAATCTGTGGGGACATTTCATAAAAATCATGTCGCAGCGTCGAGAGCAGCAGTCACCTCATTAGGCTAAGCGAATTACACCACCTGCCTCGTGACCATCCACCCGCTGATCTTCCGGGCTTGAATTATCAAAAAATGACCTCTTCCTATGATATACGCGCCTTCTGACGAATAACTACAATTTTCCTGGCGTTTTGGGCACTGCGTCCTCGGTAGCAACAACGGAGTACTTACTCAGGAACCCATCATTCATTGTTCAAGCGTTGGTTATGACATGCTTAGACAATGACGATAAGTTGCGACAACCAAACAGTCGGATTGCTGGTTGAATGCGCTTGACCGAAACCAACTCTGGTCTATCCTCGAACCGCAGGTAACAACTGTTATGTCCCCAAAGAAATACCAGGTCTGAGAAAAAGGGCGCTTCTGCCGAACAGAACTTCGAATGCATAAAGACGAGGTCATGCTTGAATGGTGGCCGTGCCTCTCTTCGAGAGTATGGGGTAGGACAATCCAAAAAAAGAGTATGAAGTGACAAGCCAGAGCGTGGCTACATCCGTCACGCCACAGGGCACCAAGCCGCTAGTTGCGATCAAAACTTTGTGTGAAGCTTGACAGCGGATGATTCCTTACCTCGAACCAAGCCGGATTCCGTTTGGAAGACCGCTGAAGCTGGAAAGCAGGAAAGACATGAAGTCCGATGTTCAAAGGCCTTCGGAATTTCTCCAATCCGAGCAAAGCATCAAACAACTTAAACTTGAAAGCCCTCAGAGAC
>JAKMXC010000279.1:0-71988 GCA_025328345.1 Colletotrichum sp. SAR11_59
AGTCTATTAAGCTACTATAATAGTAGCTTAAGCTAACTTAGTAGTTAACTTTAGTTTACTAATAAACTTATTAGTAGCTAACTTATATAAGTTTACTAGCTTTAGCATAAGCTAAACTATTAATACTAAGTTAATATAATATCTATAAGTAAAGAAGAATAAACTTACTCCTATTATAGCTATATTATAACTATTAATTACTAGTTAAATAGATAGTAAGTAAACCTCCTAGTTATTTTAAGTAAAGTTAACTATTATCTATAAAACTACTTAGATTTCCTAGTTAAAATGCTTAGTTACCCTATCTATCTATAAGTAGAAAGTAGTACTTAAATACTATTTAATTTTAGTAAGTATATAAAATTATTACTAAAACTAGTTTATCTAGTTACTACCTTTATTATTAACTATTAACTTTAGTACGTTATAAAACTAATAATAATAGTTTATAAATCGTTCTATATATACTTCTATATCTATAAATATTATCTCTTCTAAGGTTATTATTTTTAAGAGTTTATTAACTATTACTTAGAAGTATCTAGATTCTATCTTCACTACGTATAAGAGATCTATTATAAAGTTTATAGTAAGGTTATAATATAGCTATTCTACTACTAATAATAGCTATAGAAACTTACGTTTTACTTATCGCTATATTATTCTATAACTATAGCTATTATAGTTCCTTATAAATTAGTAGATAGCTAAAGACTACCCTAGCTTGAAGTATTACTAAGCTAAGATAGCTAATATATTATTTTAACTAAAATAGTTAGTTATTACTAAGTTATAGCACTTCTAGATTAACTATATTTAGAAGGCGTTCTATAAATAGTCTTTATCTATTAATCCTGATACCTAAATTTAATCCTTAAACGTTAATTAGTTAAAAACATTAATACTATACTTAGTAATTTATAGTTTTAAGCTTAACTAAGAGGGGAAACTTTAGTCTCCCCTTTTTACTATAGAATAAGCTTTTTAATACTAATTATTACCTATTTATACTTTATTCTAAGTATACTAAAATACTAAGTTCTTAAATACTATTATTTTAAAGGCTCCTATAGGTATTAACCTATATACTTTCCTTAAAGTAGAGTTAAAGATTATCTATATTACCCTTCTTTTTTCTTATTTATCCTCTTAACCCTTTAGGGCGTCTTATTTATAGCATAAAAGCGTATTAAGTATAGCTATAAAGTAGCCTAGTTAGTGCTCTAAGAAAAAAGTATATCTTAATAGCTATTTAGCTTAATAGCTTTAGCGCTCTATTAAATACTACTTTTATATAAAGTATTTAAAACCTTTATAGTTAGTTAAGACCTTAAATCTAAAATAACTTCTTAACTCTATATCCTATATACCTAAGTATATAATAACTACTAATAGCTCTTTATTATAAATTAAGTAGTTATATTAAGCTAGAGTTAGCTTCTATAAGTAGAAAGTAATAAAGTACTATTATCTTTATAAGTCTTCTTAGGTTAATACTCCTCCTAGCGTAAACCTTAAGTAGTCTATCTTAATAATTATTAAAGTTTATAGGTTAAAATAATATAAGACTAAAGTAGTTAGAAAATAGTATTTAAGTGTTTAGAATATATCTTCTTATTCCTTATCCTAGATAAATAAAACTCCTTTCTTTATAAAAAGGGTAAGAGGCTCTATAACCCCTAAGTACTCTAATATAAATATTTAGTAATAGTTAGTAAACCTAAAGAAACTTTATAACCTTTTTATAGAAATAAGCGCTTCTTATTTAATAATTACTTATACTTTCTCTATATTATAAGTAATACTTTTACTTACTTTTAGGATAAACCCTATATACTTTACTATTTTTATAGAGAACTTATACTTTACTAAGTTAAGGTTAAAACTAGTTTTTTTAAATACTTAGAGGACTTTATAAACCTTTTATTTATAGTCTACTTAAGAGCTACTACTATAGACTAATATATTATTAATATAAGCTATTATAAAGTTATTAAGAAACTCCTAAAGTATATTATTAATATATTATTAGAACGTTACTAAAGCTTTACTTAGCCTAAATAAGCAAACTAGCTACTTAAAAAGCCTATATTATATATAAAAAGTAGTCTTCTCCTAATACCTTTCTACTATATAAATCTTATAGAAAACTACTATAATATCTAGTTTAATATACTATTTCGCTAAACTAACTCTCTAGAAGGTCTCTTATATTAAGAGTAGGGGGTAATAGTCTTATTTTATAATTATATTTAGCGCTTAGTAATTATAATAAAACTATAATCCTCTACTTAGTTTTTAAATAAAGAGGATAGATATACTAGTAAGTAACTTACTAGCTTAAATAAACCTTTTATTAAAGAGGTTAGTAAGTATCTTTTTAAGTATTAATAGCTCTTCCCTTAATATACTATAGAGAAAGCTTTAAAATAAGGATACTTCTTAGCTAGAAGTATTATATTTAAAGTAGATTTTATAGTTTATACTAAAGTAACTTAGAGGTAAAAGATATAATTTAATAAGCTTAAAAAGCTCTATAAACTTATTATAAATATATTATAGTAGTCTCCTAAAATAATCCTCTAGTTTCTTTATTTTAAACGCCTTCTTAATATCTTTTAAGCTTATAGCTTATATCCTTACTACTACTACTAATAGCTAGCTTCTACTAACCTTTTAGTAGATTATTATAAATAAAGTAGTATTTAGCTAGTAAGTTTCTTAGATTTCTCTTACTCTTTAAGGCTCTTCCTATCTTTATAAAGTAATAAAGACCCCTACTTTCTTATAGAATACTTACTTCTCTACTATATTATATATAATATTATTTTATTCTATCTATAGTTTTCTTAGGAAAAGGTTAGTATTTAGCTTTTCTACTATATAAGTAAAAAGTTACTATATATAGCCTCTAATTTCAAAATATAATATAGCTACTCCTTTTATAATAGTTTAAGCTAAATTATTAGTAAAGCCTTATAATTATTACACTTAGTAGTTAATATATAGTAAATAGAAGTAGTAAGTATACTAGTAGTCTATTATTATATAGATATTATAACTATAGTTTATTAAAATATTAATAAGAGTACTTTTATTAACTCTAACTACTAATATTATAGAAAGCCTATTTATACTATATTTTAACTAAAATAGTTCCTAGTTAGCTTACTCTTCCTCTATTATCCTTAATACTTAATTTCACACTAAAGTTACTTATTTCCTAAGTTAGAAGTATCTTCTTCTTTCTTAATCTCTTCTAAGTTTAAGTATACTATTTCTTTAGTAGCTTTTACTACTTTAAAACTATCCTTTAACCTCTTAGCCTTTTAATAGTCCTTTTATAAATAGCTAACTTAGTTATATTTAAAATAATAATATATTTCCCTATTAAAGCTTTTAATTATTCCCTCGCGTAAAACGTATACTAACCTTATTATCCTAATATCTCTATCTATATTTACCTTTAGCTATAATAACTTTATTCTAAAAGTAATAAACTAATATAAAACGTTATAAATATAGTATAACCTTTTTAGTTTCTAAGTAATATCCTATATAAGGTTTATATACTTAGTATACTTATAAAGGGTTAAGTAGTTAACTAAATAATTAAAGAGCTTATATAATAATACCTTATATAAGTAGTTAATCTAGATACTATCGAGCTAAGTTATACTACTTACCTCTATAATAGTATATTTGAAGTAGAGAAAGAATAAAGTAAAAGCTTTATTATACTTTATCTTAAGCTCTAATAGCTTTTTAAGAACTTTACTTTCTATATTTAGGTTACTATAAATATAGTCTAAATATACTAAGAAAGTATCTAGCTTAAATAAGCTATTACTACCCCTAAAGCTATAGAAAGCTATAACTACTAATTAGACTTTAAGTTCTAAGTAAGAGTTAATTAAGTATTATACCTCTTAGTTACTTAAGTAAAAAGCCTAATTTATCTTAATCTTATTATATATCTATTACGCTTATATAGTATACTTATTATAGCTTCCTCTAAACTTAAGGAGGTTAAAGAGGGGCTTTAAGTACTAAATACTACTTATTTCCTAGATAATATCTAGTTCTAGGAGTAATAACACTAATAGTAATACTAGTAGAGTTACTATAAAGTTTAGCGTTATTACTACTAAAGCGTTATTAACTATAATAGTTTATATTAAATCTATAGCTAGTTTATTATTAACTTACTATAGAACTATTAGGTTATTAAGTTAGTTATTAAGCTTATTAATAGCTATATAGATTACTTTAAATACCTCCTTATTTACTAATACTAATTCTAAGCTAGTTACTTCTAGCCTAATTAGCTCTATTTTCTACCTACTATCTATTATACTATATAACTAATAAAGTAAGCATTTAAAAAAAGCTTAGATATATAAGGAGCTAACCTTTAGTTTATTTAACTTAGGGGTACTTTAATTATAGTAATTTAAGCTAAAGAAAGGAAGTTTCTAGGATACTCCTTTTGTAGGAGAAAAACAGGTATAGGGCGCTTATTAAGCAAGTATAGTCGCTAGGGGTAGAATTCCTAGTAGTCTATAGTATTACCTAGACGCAATAAGTAAGCATAGCCTATAATACTATTTACTTAAATAGCGCTACCTTTCTCTTAACCCTCTTTAAAGCTAACTATATTACTACTAATATTACTACTTATAGTATTAATAATATTAATAGCCTAACTATCCTTATTAATCCTATTAATACTACTAAAGAGGATAGAACTAATACCTCTACTAATAATACTAATAGTATTAAGTATAAGTTTAATAACCTTAATACCTTAGAAAGCTAATAAAATAAAAACTCTTTCTTAAGTAATATTAATAGTAAAGATATTAACTTTAGTGAGGATAATAATACTAATAATAATATTACTACTTTTAGCTTTAACTTTAATAATATTAATAAAGATAAGGATAATATTAACACTTTTATAACTAACGCCTCCCCTATTAAAACTATTAATACCTCTACTAAGACTACTTAGAAGTTTACTTAGCTCCCTTCTTAAGAAGATATAGCTTATTAAGCTTTATAGAAAGAGAGAACTACTTGCTTTAGCGCTTTTAATAAGAAAAGTATTAAGATCACTTAGAATTATAATAAAGCTATTAAAACGCTTAATTAGGAGTTATATAATAGCTTTAGTAATATTACTATTTTCTAGGTAAATATTATTAGATAGATAGATATTTTCTATACTAATATTATTAAATCTAATAAAGAAAATAATATATCTTCCTCTTTTATTACTATTAATACTACTTATAAGGTTAAGGAAGTATATTAATAAACTAAAGTTATTTATTATAAAAGTAAGGATAACTAAGAGACTTACCTACTTCTTTATACTAAGATTATTAGTTACTACTACTTTAATCTTATTAGCTACTTAAACCTTAGTATTAGTAGTTCTCTCGCTTTAGTTAGCTACGTTAGCTTTACTAAAGTCTCTAGTCTCTTTACTAGCTATAATAATAGTAGCGTTACTACTTAGTTTATAGTTAATAGCTCTATTACTATTACCCTCTTTACTTATATTAGTATCCTTAAAGGTAAGTTTATTATTACTACTACTACCCCTACTAATATCCTTACTAATATTAGCTTAAACTTTATTAAAACTTCTTAGCTTTAAGCTAAGCTTAATAAGATAGAGAATTAGGTATTTACTAACTTTTACGTTTATATTAGTATTATTAGCGATAAGCTTAAAGGTAGTATGAATATTTATATAGCTAAAGTTAATAAACTAATTACTACTACTAAAACTTATAACTATAACCTTACTACTAAAGTTAATAATATTATTAAGACTATTAGCTATATTAATATTATTACATCTACCCTTAAACTTAACGTTAGCTAGTATAACTATGCTATTACTATTAATACTAACTAGCTTAAAGAGCTTATTACCTACGTTAATAGCTTTAACTATAGCTATACTAACCTTACTAGCCCCTCTTTTTAGCGTAAAGCTACTAAGTATAACTCTAATGCTACTAACTTTAGTACCTTAGCTACTTTTACTCCCCCTACTTTAAAGGTTATTAATACTACTAATAATACTATTAGCTTTCTTACTAATTAGCTTACCCTTATCTTTACTAAGAGATATTATACTAACGTTACTATTAAGAAATCCCCTATTAAAGCTAGCTATACTAAGCCTAACTATAATATAGCTACTACCTCTAATACTACTTCTAGTTTAAAACGCTATAAGATTAGTACTTTTAAGTTTAATATTTAAAAAGCTTAAGCTTTATTAGTTATAACTAAAGGAAGGTTAAGAATAGATAGATCTTAGTTAGGATTATAAGAATAGTTTTAAGACTTACTTTTATAACTATATAGTTATAGTTATCTTATATCTAGTTTTACTTAACGTATTTTTTACTTTAAGAGGCGTTTCTTCCCCCCTTAGAGGGAGATATTAAGGTTAGATATAAAGTATATTAAAACTATCCCTTATAAAAGTAGTCCTAATATACCTTAAGATAAGATAACCTTTTTATACTTTATCTTTCTAGACCTACCTTTTAGTATCTAGGTTTATACTAGTTCTAGTAGCCTTTACGTTAAGCCTACTATCCTATTTACTAGCCTTAGTAGTAGTATAGAGAGGTAA
The DNA here is from genome assembly GCA_025328345.1 of Colletotrichum sp. SAR11_59. Lineage (NCBI taxonomy): Eukaryota > Fungi > Ascomycota > Sordariomycetes > Glomerellales > Glomerellaceae > Colletotrichum > Colletotrichum sp. SAR11_59. Next base: position 6,662 of record JAKMXC010000279.1, read on the forward strand.
TAAGTAGCTTAGAAAGTATTAAGTTCTTCTTAAAGTTTTTAAACCTTTTTAAAGTTAGTATCTCCCTTAATATCTTCTTTTAGTTTTTTATATATTTATTTAGCGTTTTAGAGTTATTTATTAAGGTTATTTATAGCTTACTTACTTTTATTAATAAAGGTTTATATCTCCTTAGATTTAGTATCTTATTTCTAGATAATACGTTAGAGTTTTTTATATCCCTCTTTAGTAAAAGAACCTTCTCTATTAGAGTTATACTTAAGGTTTAATATATTATGATCTTTAACGTTAATAAGTTCTTATACTAAACTTTAAAGCTAGTTATATAAAGAAAATAAGGATCTTAAAGTAGAGGATTTAGCTAAAGCGTAAGAAGATATACTTATCGTTTTACTATTAGTAAGTATTAATAGTTAACTTACTAAATAAGAGTAATTAAAGTATTATAGTTAGCTATCTAATAGTAAGGTTTACTATTAGAAACTAGAGATTAATATATTATAATAATATACTAAGTTATAGTTATAGTTATAGGTTATAAACTATAGTAAATTAAGTCTTTAGAAACTAAAGTAATTAGTCTTAAACTTAATAAGTAATTTATAGTAAAAGTAAGCTAAGAGTATCTATAAAGATAAGTATTAAGAAGTTAATTACTAAAGAGCTATAAGAGTTTAACTATAAACTAAGCTTATAGTTATATTATATATAAGTTTAGAATAATATCTTTATTCCTTATTACTATTCTATTCTTAATAGAGTCTATTCTTACTAAGTATAGCTTCTATATTCTTAGCGTATAGATCTAATCTCTTATCTTATTATTATATAACTTATACTATAGTTCTTCTATACTAAGTAAGTCCCTATTATCCCTATAATCCTATAGTATAAATATCCTATCCTAGCTACCTAACGCCTAAGTAAGTCGTTCAGCTGTTATCCTTATTTATAGGTTGTAATATAAAGGATCCCTCTCTATTAAAGTTATATTTAAAGTTTAGTATATTATAATCCTTAGTATTAATAAATTCTTAAGCTAGACTTTAAAGTTAGTTCTATAAAGAGGATAAGGATCTTAAAGTAAGAGATTTAGCTAAAGCATAAGAAGATATATTTATCTTTTATTATTAATAAGTATTAATAGTTAACGTATTAAATAAGAGTAATTAAAGTATTATAGTTAGCTATCTAATAATAAGGTCTACTAATAGAAACTAAAGATTAATATACTATAATAGTATATAGGATTATAATTTAAATTATAAGTTATAAGCTATAATAAATCTTATCTTTAAAAGCTTAAAGTAATTAGTTTTAAGCTTAATAAGAGGCTTATAGTAAAAGTAAGCTAAAAGGATCTATAAAGATAAATATTAAATTAATTACTAAAAAGCTATAGAAGTCTAACTTTAAGTAAAACTTAGATTATATTATATATAAGTTCTAAATAATAGTTCTTTATCTTTTCTTAAATAATTACTTATATATATAAAGTAATTATAATTAATTAGTAGAACTAATTAATTACTAAGTATTCTTTTTTATACTTTACTAATTATTTTTCTTATTTTATTATTATATAACTTATACTATAGTTCTTCTATTCTAAGTAAGTCCTTATTACTTTTATAACTTAGTAGTATAAATATCCTATCCTAGCTGCTTAACGCCTAAGTAGGTCGTTTGACTATTATCCTTGCTCATGGGTTATAACAGGGGTGTTATAAGGAGATAGCACAGCACTAGATTTCACATAGTGAAGGCGTGTTGAAGCTAGCGCGGCTAGTCTAACGCGTCAGTAGCGGGACGGGGCAGATACGATAGCTAGCGAAGAGGAGCATGTAGACACCCATTAAGATGGCTGATGTAAAAGTGCAGGTTCTTAAGCATAGCCATCGGGTACTGTATCCGTAGCTCGCCCCACATGTTTGGATTCGCGCCCACTGTCTTGGCCGCCCCAACCAAATCCAAAGTAGGACTACCTTCGGATTGGGCCGCTTAGTATTGATGCAGCTGGCCATGTCAGCCCCGCACGTATTGCTTCCCTATAAGTAAATCAGATTGGCCACACCCACCCATGTGAACTCTTGCGGCTTTCTTGCTTTTCGTCGTCCAAACCGTTCAATTGCTCGCTGTCCTAACGAGTCCCCAGTTAACATGGTTTATATTGACAGACTTGGATTTAGCCAGTTGTATCCGCTGGGCAAAGATACTTTAGCAGAGGATACGCATACTGTCAAGTGAGTTTATCAAGCTACCTATTTATGGGCAGCATTGCTTTCTCCTGTCCACCTAACCCATTCTTCATCTCATTTTCACAACTAACTCGAAGTCTGAAAATTCAGCATTGTTTTCGTACATGGATTGCGTGGGCACCCTCGTCAAACATGGGAATATCCTGCCCCGCCAATAGCTTCTAGGGACCTAGTCGAGCGTAGCACAACTCCCGAACGTCTGAAGCGCCTATCTCCATTATCGAAGATTATCTCGAGGATGAGACCACACTCGTCAGATGCTGGCGCTAGGAGTTCAAGCCCAACCAGCAACGCAGCTGAAACGACGACGAACGATGCGGTACACTGGCCAGCCGACACCCTGCCGCTATCCATCCCCAGAGCTCGCATTTGGGTGTATGGATATAATGCCGACCTAATTGGGGGTTTGCTCCAGGCAAGGAATCAGAACAGTGTTCTCCAACACGGCAACGACCTCAAAATGAAGATGAGCCGTTCACTCAAGGATGATGTGAGTATCGGCTATTCTTCACACGCAGTATACAGATGGTTGATTGCATATAGGCTCCTATCATTTTCGTTGCCCATAGCCTGGGCGGCTTGGTTGTTAAAGTGGTAAAGGCCCTTTGTCTTTCTCCCTTTCCTTCTGTTTCTTGACGCCTACCTCAGCAACACACACCGTCGTCCCCCTTCGGATCCTGATGTCCTGTCTTCAGTGCCTGCGGTTCTCCTCCTCTTACAACATGGAATCAGAATCTGACTTCAATTTAACAGGCGCTCCAGCGCTTGCATTCCGACAGGGCTGAAGCGTCGAGCGGACTGCTTTCTCGCCTCAAGGCGGTGGTTTTTTGCGGCACTCCTCACAGAGGAAGCGATACGGCTAGCTGGGCTCTGATCGCTCGCCATCTTGCTGCAGTAGCGGGTATAAACGTGAACCGGAGACAATTGGACGACCTTAGTGTGGACTCTCAGGTATTGGATCTCATACAAGATGACTTCATCAAACTTCTTGACCAATATCCCACAATCCGTATCCACTCATTCCAAGAAGGACGAAACTTGGCGGGACTTGGATCGAAGGCAAGTTACGCAATTTCACACCGTGCGGTCTTGATATAATAATAGTTTTATAGGTTGTTGGTGACTTTTCCTCGAAACTTGGATGGTCGAAGGAAACGACAGAGACCATAGACGCAGATCATCGTGAAATGGTACGCCAGCCTGGGATGAGGGATATTTCGGCTGTGCTGCAAGAATTCGAAGAAGAAGTCAGGAAACAGACCGAGCAGCATCCTCGAGGTTTGTGATTCTGTCTCCTCCGACCTAAGGCTGCGAGCTGATGGGGGACTCAATAGAAAATGGCGAAAGTGTCGAGCTAGATTTCACCTACACATACCTAGACCGTTTCAAACCGTTCGACTATTGCGAGTCTCTTCACCAAGTCCCTGAAAGCCATCGAGATACCTGCAAATGGTTGTGGAACGAAGACTCGGTCAAGCTTTGGTTATCGAATGCTGGGAGTGATGTATTCTGGCTTCACGGATACCCAGGCCGCGGCAAGTCAGTATTTGCCCGCTTCTTGGTTGAAAATCTTCGCAATCATATTTCGAGCCCTTCGACAACAATCTACTTTTTCTGCTCATACAAGGACGATAGAGCACGAACCAACAAGAACCTTGTGTCCTCATTGATACACCAGCTGGTATCCGAAGACTTAACGCTGTCCAAGGCTATCGACAAGAAGCATAAAGTCATTCATGACGGAATCACAAGCTCGGAGTCCACCTTGTGGGATATTCTTCTGATGGTTATGGGTGCGATAAAAGAAAAGACTGTCTGCATTGTCATCGACGCATTGGATGAGCTATTGCAAGTTCATTGGGCTTCATTTTTGCGTCGGATTTTCGAAATCATTGAGACCGGCAAGACCCCAGTCCGTATCGCCATCACAAGCCGGACTGAGCCAGATATCGAGACATCGCTGAGCTCTCGTTCCATCCATCTGAACCTCGGGTGTATACAACAAAGTCGGTCCGACGTGACGGCATATCTTTCGGATACAATTCTTGAATACGGCCAAAGAAATAACTTTGACCACCATCTAAGGAATCACATTTTATCAGCTTTTGATGAGAGAGCTGACGGCATGTTTCAATGGGCTTCGCTGGCCTGGTTTTATTTCATCGACGGCGTTGGTCTCTGGAGTAGGTCAGTCATCCAGCAGAAACTCGAAGAGCTCAACAACCTGCCTCCAGGAATGGATGCCCTTTATCACCGAATCATGAGGTCCATTGATAGCAGATTCTGGCCCGCTCTGTTATCCTCGTTCTCTTGGATCTTGGTAGCTAAACGGCCGCTCACAATTGGCGAAATTTCAATTGGCCTGGGCATGAGGAAGCGACCAGGCCGGTTTCATGACATAGAAGTGATTCTGAACATGGATTCTTTCTTCCAGGAAAGATGTCCTCACCTCGTCAAAGTGGACCACGCCCAAAGGATCACATTTGTACATCAGTCTTTCAAAGAGTTTCTGATGCAGAAAGATGTTGTGCGAAGGACTGGAGATTTAGTATCACCAAACGAGTTTTTCGTTGACTGGAATGCGATGAATCTTGAGGCAGGCATAGACTGTCTGGCATTTCTTGGTCTTGATGGATACTCTCCTGAACGCGCGATCAAGAAGGTACGCCCATGGTTATCTTCACATATCGAGCAATTTCAGCCATGGTCATCTCCACATAGCCAGCCATTGCTTCCGCAGTTATCTTTGAAGGACTGCGACTTTGAGGCCTATGAAACGTTTTGCGACTACTCGGCATCGTTCCTGGCTTCTCATCTTCAGGGGCAGGAGACCGAGAATGCTGTCTGGCCATTCTTTTCCAAAATTTTGGTTTCCGGAGCAGGTCGACTGCGGTGGGATCATCAAACTCCGGTGGCATTTTACTTGATTCAGAATGATCTGGTGGGACTCTTGGATCAAGTGGCTAGCACGGGGGTTGACCTTAATGAACCTTACAAGAACAAGCATGTGATCTTTTCTGCGCTCCAATACACCTTCGAGACCATCTCGGTCATCACAAATCTTGGAATCGACATCAACGGCAGAGATACACTTGGTCATACTGTTCTTCACCAATTGATACAGCAAGGGAAGCCAATCACGACCATATCAGAGTGGATGGATCACGATGGAGTTAACGTCAATGCACAAAACGGATATGGACAGACACCACTGCATGCTGCTATCTTTTGGGAAGCTGCTCCTGGTGACTGTCACCTCGTCAACTTGCTTCTTCAAGTCCCAGGCGTTGATCCAAACCTTCAGGACAGGGAAGGCCGAACGCCGCTGACTTTCGCCTTACATTGGAACCGAGAGTGTGCCGCTCGAGCGCTGGTTGCTTCTCCAAGCGTCAATGTCCAAAATGTTAGCTTGGAAAGAGAAACTCCTCTCATCAATGCCATCAGGCAGGGTTACGAAGACATCAGTCTTACTATTCTTGGCAAGCTGAACAGTGTCGACGACGCTCATGATATTGTCGGGCGGACAGTTTTGCACTGGACAATCTCCCGATTTATGTTTGACGCTTTCTTGATCGCCCTCCACAAACAGAAAGCTATCATCGATGACAGAGACAATATGGGCCGAACAGCGCTCCATTATGCAGCTGCCGATGGCCTGCAGGACTTTGTGGCTCAACTTGCCAACCGTGGCGCATCTATGTCACTAGGCAACGCGTATCGCGAGACACCGCTGCATGTAGCGGCGGCTAATGGGCATCTCAACATTTGTCAATTGTTTCTTACAAAGATGACGAATCTTGAAATCAACTTGAGTGACATTAATGGTTGGACAGCCTTACATCGTGCTCTTGCTGCCGGACGAGATGATATGGCTCTGTGGTTTCTCAAAACACGCCGGTTTAATATCAGGCGCAAGGACAAACACGGCCGAACAGCAGTTGCATTCGCCGCCGCCTATAGTTCTAGGTCTGTTCTCGCTGCTTGCATTGACGCATATCCGGAGCAGCTAACGCAGACTGATTCGATTGGAAACACTCATCTCCATATGGCTGCTGAGGCTGGAAACAGACCAAATGTTTCGTATCTGCTTGAGATTGCAATAAGCCGCAATATCGCAGCCATTGGACCAAACTGCGAGAACAAATGGGGAAAGCGCCCGCTTGATTTAGTGGTTGACTGGAGTATGCGTCGAGAACTTGAGAGTGTGGGTTTCACACACTCAACTACTCACGTGAGACAGCAACGTCACATTCGTGAAGAGTGCAGCTACTACCATGGAAAAGAATGGGGCCCATTCGAAATTCAATGGACTATTCATCCAGATTGGCAGATTATATTATCGGATGACGCCTCTAGACCCAGAAAGTTTGCATGATCACTGACTAGGTCACAATAAGTTGAAAGCTCTAAGTTGAATTGAGGGATAAAAAACGATCAAGGACTGCCTTCTCAGTGGGGCTCATAGCTTGAGGACATTTGCTTATGCTTTGGTGACAAAATTAAAGTGTCTCAGCGATAGGTATTTCCTAGCAGTAAATATATTTGTAATTATCTGAGCTAGCTCCCAGTTATTATGGTCTATGTTATTCTATCTGTTCATTCAGGAGTCTAATGCTTTGGGTCTAATCTTCTTAGAGTGCATGCGAAGCCAAACAGAAATGTTTTTATTCTTTCGACCTTGCCCGAATACCATTGCGTAAATATGCAGCATACTCGGGTTCTAGAGGCTTCTGCGGAGCTCTCCTGTAGAGGTGCCTAGCTCTCCCTGCTTAACCCATTTACGTTAGGTTGCGTGAGCTTAAGGCGGCGGGTGATCTGGCCGCACCTGAACGATGTAGTGGCAGTTATCCCTGGCCGGTGAGACGAATCTGGTCGGCGAAGGGTGACACGGCACGGAGCTGAGCGAATCACTTCCGTTCGCAGCGAAACATGGCAGCGTTCTGGACCTTTGGCTTAGCGTTGCAGAGCGCTGGAGAAGCAGCAAGCTACGGGGAGCTTCCCAGACAGCGCCAGCCAGTCCCCTGACTCTCGCCCAATCAGATGCACCCAAAGTGACCTGCTACAGGGGGGAGGTACCCACTAGTGACATAAGGCTGCTGCGAACGGCCGAGCGCCTGCACTAACAGGAACCCCTACGGCGCGTCACCACGCTGCGATAAGGCCGATAAGGGATCACACAGTATCCGTAGGTACACACCTGACGAGCTCCAACCTTATCGCGACATCATCCTCGTCCCCTACACCATCCCATCTACCTACACTACCCGCCCGTCCTCCCGTTCCTCCATCCGCCCTCCGTTTCCCTTTCGCTCCCTGCTGGACCTGACCACCTATTATCGCAGACCTCTTTGCCCTTTTCTTCTAAATATGCATCGATTCAATTCCTGACCATCCCCGTGAAGTCAGCAGAACCCTTTTGGCACCCACCTTTTTCTTCTTTCTTTTCCCCATTCAACATGGCGAACTCGCCGTCGCAGAGCCGGAGCGCAGCCTCGTCCACCTCCGCCGGCCGAGACTCCCTTTCACATTCCAGAGACCGCCGCGATCCCGCCCCCTCCGACTCCGCCTCCAACGCCGCCGACCCCGTCCCGGTTGAGACACTGGTGGAACACCTGCTCGCCGCCAAACGCTCCCTCTCGTCCATGACCGCCGTCCTGCGCGCCAACGAGATCGCCACCGACGCCCGCCAGGCCCATGAGGAGGCCGTCGTTCTGTACGCCGAGAGCCAGTTCCTGAAGCGCGCCATCGCGGAGCAATTGGCGCTGCTGATGAAGGTCCGGCGCGGGCTGAAGAGGACCTACGATGCCGGGAAGCGCGACTTCAAGAACCTCGTCAAGACGATGGATGCGACCAACGAGAAGCTGCAGGATACCATGGCGATGCTCAAGAACACGACCGTCGAGTCTGTGTTCAGGCCGCCCGGGGAGGAGAGGCGGAACCTGATGGATTTCGTGGACGAGAAGAGCGTCCACGTCATGGTCGAGGCTCTGAAGCAGAGCCTCGGCGAGCTGCAGGTGCGTCGTCCATCCGTTTGCATCCGCGCACACGACTGACTTTTCGATGTACAGGCTATCCAAACGTCATTCGACGGCGACCTGCTTCGATTCGACGACGACCTACGAGCCCTGAAAAAGACGATAACGACGACACCCTTACCCCGATCGCTATCGAATTCTTCCCACCACGATCCGATCCCCGAGCTGCTAGTGTCGCTCGTCGAACATTCGCACTGCATGGCGCAGCTCCTCACATCCCTCACAAAACACTTTGACCTCTGCGTCACGGCGGTGCGGACGACCGAAGGCGGCGCGGCCCTCGCCCGCCGCAGGGCGGCGGAGGTGACGCAGTCCCAGGGCGGCGACGGCGTCTCGATATCGGGCGTCATCGCCGACCAGGAGTCGCACATGCCGGACCTCGAGCCCATCACGACGCAGGACCGCGCCGACATGCTGGACATCGTCGTCAGCGACGCGGCCGAGGTCGACAGCGTGATCCAGGAGATCAACGAGCGGCTGCACGCGATGGAGGAGGACTTTGCGGCGCTGGCGGCGCAGACGGGGCAGACCAAGGCCGCGTTCCTCGGCACGCTGGACGCCTTCACGGCGCTCGAGGACATTGGCGGCCGCGTGGTGAGCTACATCGCCAGCGAGGCCGAGTTCCTGCAGCGGTGGGAGGACGAGCGGTTCACCATCTACGGCAAGCTCGGGGAGATGGACGACCTCAGGGACTTTTACGAGAAGTACGCCGGCGCGTACGACAACCTCATCCTGGAGGTCGAGCGGCGGCGGCTGGTGGAGGACAAGATCCAGAACATCTGGCGCAAGGCCAAGGACAGCGTCGACAAGCTTGTCGAAAACGACAGGCGCGAGCGCGAGGGGTTCCGGCAGGATATCGGCGAGTTCATCCCGACAGACCTCTGGCCCGGTATGGACGCGGGGATGAAGAGGATGGAGCTCGTGGCCGTGGTGGACGACGGGTCCGCGGAGGAGGATGCGGGCGGCGGCGGCGGGTCGCGGAGCACGCCGGCGCTGGACCGGAGCGTTGTGGATGCGGCGCGGGACAGGCTGGAGCGAAGCCAGCAGCGGTAGTAGCGTTGTGATGTGTAGCGCTTTGTTCCGTTATGTGTTTTTTGTGCTAGGACTATTCTGGATGGGTCGTTCTCCTCTCTTTCATCTTTCATTTTACTGGCGTTCATAGATAGGATGATTGGCCTTCAGCTAGGCTCAGGAATGGAAATGGGTTGGGAAATCGGCACGGCGGCGATCTGCTTTTCTACGGTTTTTTTTATTTCCTACCTGGCTGGCAATGTCGTTTTTTTCTCATTCTCCGCTTTGTATGAGTTTGTCGTAGTAGTGGTATTCTTAGCCCAGGATCGACAATTTCACGTCTCTGGTTGTCTAAGAATGGCACGAGGCATTTTTCCCGCGACCGCCCCTGCCGTCTATATTTCTTGCGTAGGATTGGGCGACACCACGGTCACACTTGGGGGCGCAACCGAGTGTACTGCCCGGGTTGGAGACATCTGAATAGTGACAAAATGTGCAATGGCAGGAACATTGATTATGGTGACGACGATACTAGCGACGACAACGGCAAAGGCAGAGGGAACGCAATCGCTGGAGCAAAGTATAAACAGGTGGTCAGTGGTCACCGTATTATCATCATTAGTTTCAACGCCTGCGCGGGTGTCGCGTGCGATGCTACAGCGGCAGACGATGCGCTGCGACAGTCTCCGACAGCGACGATTGGCAAATGGGGGCCATCAGCAGACAAGAACCCCGACGCTGGCCAACGACAAGTTTTAGGCTCGAAGGGACGATTCTGTTATTCGCCGCATGTCCCTGCAAGAAAACCTGCAAATCATGCCCTCTGGTGGAGGAAACAGGATGTGGGCGAGGGATGATGCATGGCCTGGGCCGATTTTGCGTGCTTGGCTGGGCTGCGGGCGACCGGGGTTGCGATGCCGATATCCGAGGGGAATGTCTCGGCCGGCCGGTGGTGTTTCGTTTGGCATGCGACAGCAGAGGCTGCACATTGTGCGCCTTGTTAGACGTCATGTATCCGTAGGAGCACGCAGTAAGTGCACAAAGCAGCTCGAGGCAGCCGAGTGTCACGGCCGGTGAGATGAGCAAAGGTTTAGCGGTTCATCTCATCTCATCCCATCGATCGACATCTGTCCGAGATTGGACCTCGTTAGACCCTTCAATAGACCGTGACCAAAAAAAAAACAACCCATCTGCAAACAGCAGGTTATGTAAGCCAAGAATTCGACGATTGCTGGGGCCGCCAAGACTGGGATCTTCCCAGACAAGCCTTGGCACGTGACTCTCGGCAATTCGACGCGTAGCCTGTATGAGCAGGCGGGGCGCCTTCTTGCTTCTTCCCCCCCCCTGGTGCGCTTTCCTCAAGTTCAGCTTGCATCGACACAGCTAGCAGACGCAGCAGCCAATCCCGTGCCCGCAATCTGCTTTAGTCTTTGGGCCTTTTCCTGCCCGTGCACGGCGAGTGGTAACGTCATTGGACAGCTTTGGATTCGGCAAGGCCGCAGGGGCCACGGGGGGGTCCTGGGAGGTGAAGCTTAAGCCTAAAAAGTAGCGGAAGGTAGGTAGGTACAGGGGGACGGGTGGGCAGCCGGCCGGCGCGCCAAAACAGCTCCGTCATTGAATCTAAATCATTCCACGCGCCAAACACCTGAGACTGTTATTTCCTCTGCGACCAATTTCTTTTCTCTGCTAGCTGTTTACTCACCTCCCATTGCTTTCCATCATCGTCATCTCCCCGTCTCGCCAGCCCCAGCGTCGCATACCCCGATATACAACAGCCAAGACAGCAACGACAGGCGGCCCCATCGCCAATCGTCCACCGGGACCAATGTCGCAACCGTACGGCGAGTCAGCTGGCTACTACGGTGGCCAGCAGCAGCAGCAGCCCTACGATCCCAAATACGCGCAGCAGTACAACAACGGATACCAGAACAACGGCTACCAACAACCGCACCCGCCGCCGCAGCAGCAGTTCGCATACGACGGGGGCAATGGGTATAATGGCAGCAATGGCTATGGGTACAATGCGCCGCCGCAGGGCTACGACCCGGAGAAGTATACCTTCGAGGAGGCCTTCAAGGTTGAGAAGCCCAAGTGGAATGATCTTTGGGCCGCTATTTTGGTAAGCTGCGATATTGTTATCTTCGGCGTTTATTTCATCGTCCTTCGCTTTCGCCCTTCGCCTTCGGCCTCTATCGTCACTCACTGACCGTCTGTAGTTCTGGCTCGTTTTCCTCGGGTTTGCGGCAGTCTCAGGCCTCACCATCTCTGGCTACAGCCAGACTAAGTCCCTGAATGGCGGCGGCATCTACGACGGTGGCAACACCTTCGGCCTCTCCACTAACACGATTGTCCTCTTCGCCTTCTGCCTCGCCGTCGCCGTCGTCCTGAGCTACGGCTACGTATGGCTTGCCCGCCTGTTCCCCAAGGCCTTCATCTGGGTCACGGGCATTCTCAACATCGTCTTCGCCTTCGTCACCGCCATCTACATGCTCTCCAGGAAGTACTACTCCGGCGGTATCGTCTTCCTCATCTTCGGCGTCTTCCTGGTCATCGCCTTCATCAGCTGGATCCCGCGCATCCCCTTCTCGGCGCTGATGCTCAAGACCTCGATCCAGGTCTCCAAGAAATATGGCCACGTCTACCTCGTGTCGTTCCTGGGAGGCATGCTCGGTGCGGCGTTTGCTGCGTGGTACTCTGTGACGCTGGTCGCGACGTACTCCAAGTACCAACCGTCGGCGAACAACCCGCAGTGTCGGAACGGCCAATGTAGCCAAGGAAAAGTGATTGGCATCCTCGTCTTCATCACGTTTGCGATGTACTGGATCTCCGAAGTCCTCAAGAACGTCATCCACGTCACCATCTCGGGCGTCTACGGCTCCTGGTACTTTTGCGTCAACAATTTTCCCAAGGGCGCCACCCGTGGAGCCCTCAAGCGCTCTCTGACCTACAGCTTCGGCTCCATCAGCTTCGGCAGCTTGATCGTCGCCATCATCAACTTCTTGCGCCATCTCTGCTCCGTCGCGAGGTCCCAGGCTGCTGGAGACGGCAACATTGTAGGATACATCCTGTTCTGCATCCTGGGGTGCCTTATCTCCATCCTGGATTGGGCCGTCTCCTTCCTGAACAGATATGCCTTCTCGCACATTGCCTTGTACGGTAAGGCGTATATCCCTGCCGCGAAGGATACATGGAAGATGATCAAGGACCGTGGTATCGATGCTCTGGTCAATGTGAGTAGTTGCCCCTGTTGTAAATCAGCAAAGCTCCTGTACTGATGTTTCTAGGAATGCCTCATCGGCCCGGTTCTCTCCTTTGGCGCCGTCTTCATCGGCTACGCGTGCGCTTTCCTCGCATACCTCTACATGGTCTTCACACACCCAGCCTACAACTCGACTGGTGCCTACACTCCTGTAGTGGTGGCCTTCGCGTTCCTCATTGGCATGCAGATTGCCAATGTCTTCACGACTCCCATCTCAAGTGGTATCGACACCATCTTCGTTGCAGCAGCCTGGGATCCTCAGGTCATGATGAGAGACCACCCGCAGTTATACGATGAGATGGTTCGGGTCTATCCGGAGGTCCAGCAGGCTATTCACGCCTGAGAGACTGCGAAGATGGAAACAATGCAGCGTTCTATCTAGCTAGTTTGGATCGTACGAGCCACAGATTGAGTGGAATTGGGCATGTTTAGGGCGGTTGTGAGGCGTACGGGGATACCCAACTTTGGCTTCAGTTTACTATACCCGTAATGGAATTACGGTTTAAATATTGAATTCTTTCTGTCTGCGTGCGCAACATGGTCTGTGGTTACACAACGTACATGAAGCCTGCGTCCCCTCAACCGTTCCAAAATCTTGCCATGGCTGTTGTGCTTGGCCCCTTCCCAAGGCATTTTGACGACCAGTGCCCATACAAACGTCAAACTCTTCGACGTGAATCTGGTGTTGACATCTGGGCGATGGCGCAGGACACCTCCTCTCGAGGCTGTCGTCACCACGACAGGTAGCTGCACCATTCGCCACCATTCGCAGTCTGGCGCAGTCTGGCCCGCGATGCTACGTAGATCAATTACAATTTATAAGTAGGCCTTGCTTGATACAGACAAGGACGCCGCTCAGTTGGATAGATCTGAAGGCTTCGAAACTAACTAAAATACTATCGAGAGGATAGTGTTTTAGCGCAGACACGGCGCTCATCGGCATGATGCTCAAAAAGATGAGTCTCAACGCATGGGTGGTTGATATGTACCGATAAGGAAATTTGGTAGAGTATTAAACGCCGGCGGGCTGTGTTGATGATGTGTTGTGACAATTCGATGTATTTAGAGCCGTAACTTCTTGCTTGGAATAGAGAACTCTAATCCAGATAACCCCACAGAAAACCGGCCGAGGCAACTTGAGGGATGCCGTCGTACGGGCGCGCCGCTTGAAGTTGTCTTTTAGTTTGATGACGGCGTAGGCCCACGAGTCGAAGTGAACAAATGCTTCGTCCGCGGGGGTAAAAGGATAAGCCCAGTCTCATATCACAGGTCTCTGGTTTCGATTCTGTTCATGTTTTTCTTTCCCCCGGTCGCGGAGATGCCCGGTGGTCTTGGGTTTCCTAAACAGGCTTTATCTGGACAATCCGCCCGAGATGTCCGCACAAGCACGAGTCAAATGGAAACCCCAATGCCTGCGCCAAGTATGCTGCATGGTAACCCGGCCTTTTGCCATTGTTGCCTTATCGCAGCGATCACTGCAACTGCGATGGTTTTTTTCATTTCATACGACATTAATCAATCCCACACCGTTCCCAGACAAAGTCAAGGGAACCTTCAAAGGCTTGCGTTTGTCGTATCAGCTTGTTCCATATAAATCTAACTTCCGTCACGTTGTCAGGGTCAACTTTTGCTGGCGTTGATAGTCTGGCTTCACACTTCCTAGGTTTCGGTTTGGGTTCATATTCAGAGACAGGAAGGGCTGGGAGGCCTGAGAAGACTTTGATTGCATGGCCCATTTTATCGCCGCAGGTGTATTAGCTTGCAGTAAGGTTCTTTGAGCGTTTTCAACCCGCAGATCACAATAAGCTCGGAAAATCAGTCCTATAGTTCTCAGGGGACGGGTTCCTTTCGATAGATATATAAAGAGACTGTGTTTGCATCGTCGCCTTCGCATTTCCTAGTCGCATTTCCTAGCCTCGCATCTCTCACCGTTTTAACTAATTTACTTCCTATAACTATCTGTCAACCACACTTTAGAGAGATTTCAAGAAAGACCAATCCGCTCATCCACCATGAAGTTTCCCTTTCTTCTGTTTCTCATCGCCTCGCCCCTCGCCGTCTTCGCTTTTACTGGAGCTATATACAATACCCAGGCCGAATGCAATAGCAAGTGCCCTGCAGACGTAAGTGCAAGCACCGCAAGGTTGTAGTGAGAAGTGTTGCTGATATGTGGGAATAGTGTACTAGACAGAAGGGCAAGTTTGACAAGTGCTATACTGCTGGACCCAAGTAGGTGGTGTACTTACGCTGGTTTTGGGGCGCTAGTTGGGCTAATCGGGTTTCTCAGCGTTTATTGCAGCTGCAGCATCGTCTTTTGAGTTTGACTGAGCAGTGGGCCATGTCTGTACATGTGGAGGGAGACATCGGGTTCGAGTGGCTTTTGCGATTGGTAAGTGTTTAATGTGGAAATGGTCCAAGATCCCAAGAGATTCTGTGGAAACTTGTATGCCAAACCATAAGAGCGATAGACGCATCTGGTTCAATGATTTTAAATGATTTGACACCCGCTTCCGCAGGTCATATTTGCTTTTCTCCGATTTAAGCTGTGAAAACTTGCTGTGAGACTACATAGGGTTTTCCATTAAATCCTTTCAGGTTGCTATTTATCTTCTGGCGAATAAATTATTAGAGAGGGTTAAAAGATTTACTGAGCAGCTTAATGCTTCAATGGCTGGCCATTGAGTCAACATGTGTACCAGATCACGGCCAGGTGCAGATAGTAGAAGTTGAGTTATGCCAGGCTGCTTATCAAAATAGTTCTCTTATCTCACTTGATTTGTTGAGGATCCTAGTGTATATGCAAAGGAAGCGCTGCTGACCTTTGGTTGAGTTGGCTAGCATGCAAAGAGCCGAGCCAGTTTTGGTTCTTGGTCTGAATAAGTGCGCTACCACATCTTCGCTAGAATACCTTAGTAAACATGGTAATGCGGTTGCTGAATCTGGCCGCCACTTCCCAACGTAATGTCACATAATCCAATGTTTATCATCACTGCTACCCATGCTAAGCCACCCATCCGAGCAACAGTGGCTAAAGCACGGATGACCCAGACCCAAGTGGCTCCGCCAAGAAAACATGGGACGATACGCAATGTCTCCGCCACCAGGCAGCAGCACCGCCACTTGTGACCGACTTCACTTCTTCACGATCAATTTATCAACCAGCCTGATCAAATCACCCACTTGAAGTCCACAGAGCTGCAACGACATTCGAGCACAAGACGCATAGTTACCTTGTCTCGATTCACCGCAGCCCGATATTCAACATGGCTAACGAACCGCCATCCCTCTCAAACCTCATCTCCTCCTACCCCATTCTCTCCAGCCTCACCGAATACGTATCAACCCTGGATCTCTTCCACCTCGCTCTCACAAATCGCTCCAATCACGCTTCCATCTTCGGCTCCTCCGTCATCTTCGACCGCCTCAAGCGCTCGTGTCTCTGCGACGGCCGCGGCCTGGCCAGACGTCAGAACTTCACCGGCCCGCACCGTATTCACTACTGGAAGCTCAAACTCAAGCAGGAGCCCAGGATCGACTTTGACGAGCCCATTGAGGTGCGGTTGCTCAATCTCAAGTGCGATGAAACTGGCGCCCTGCCCTGCGTCAGGTGCGGCATCAACATTTGCGAAGAGTGCAGGGACTACCCGCGCTGGCCGAACCGCTCGATCTACTCCTTTGGCCGGCCGCATCTCAACGAGCCTTGTCAGTCTTACAATGTCATGTGCTTGTGCCCGCCGTGCGATGAGAAGCAGGAGAAGGAAATCACGGGGAAGTATTTGAATGAGAGGTGTGACTGTAATGTCTACAGTCGTTGGATCTGCTTGAAGTGTGCCAGAGAGTTTGACCGGGAGGCCGGTCGGTATTACAACGAGCACACCGAGTTTGAGGGGGGTTGGGCGGAGGATGATTCAGACGAGCCTATCACCAAACTATTGCATGATCATCAACATGATCGCGCTGTGAGTCCTTTTCCTTCCATCACTTGATGGCATGATACTGATTGATGTGACTAGTTCTGGTGTAAATGTGGCGCGACTGTTCCTGATGAGACAGATCCTAGGTGCATGTGGTGTAAGCGCCGT
Organism: Colletotrichum sp. SAR11_59; assembly: GCA_025328345.1. Taxonomy (NCBI): domain Eukaryota; kingdom Fungi; phylum Ascomycota; class Sordariomycetes; order Glomerellales; family Glomerellaceae; genus Colletotrichum; species Colletotrichum sp. SAR11_59. The sequence goes on from JAKMXC010000279.1 coordinate 23,307, forward strand.
CACCGGCCCGAGGTAGAGTGGTGGAATGAGGCGACAGAGTTAAAGAGTGCCGGAACTTCTGGAAACCCATTCTATGTTAGTAAAACCCTCCAAACAACCGCACATATGGCTGATATGCGACTACTGCAGGACCTCGGCTACCCCAACTGGGTGACTGATGACGATGGGAAGTATCCCACTCCCTATCCGAAGTTGGGATATGACCGACCCGGCGAAGATTCCCCTGCACCTTTGTGATTGCGAACAAACCGGTTTTTCCGACTTGGCCATGATGAGATTTCATCACCACGGTGCTGGCACACAACGTGGTTATCGGTCCGTTCCTCGCGAACCATGATGATGTGACTCCTGCGGAGGAGCGAACATCACCTCAACCTCGCGCGATTCTTAATCGCTGACCAATACCCAACATTAATTCAACGAAGGCCAAAATTCAGACCGACACTTTCTTACCAGGGCCACTCTCAAAGGAGCGGATATACCCTCATCGCAACCCTAAAGCGGTCAACTTAACCACCCAGCTCCATCAACCCCGCTCCCCCCATCGGCGATGCCAGCTTGAATGACTCCCCAATCAAGGCTTCTCTGCGCAGCCTCGGGCCAAAGACGAGCAAACAGCCCATCTTTGCCGAAGTATTTCCCGTCATAATCCCAGTCACCAACCAACACCAGCCCACCAATCTTACGACCTTCCCCGCACTCCCACATCACGGCATCACCTCGACTCACGCCAACAGACATGCGATATTCCCCCGACAATCCAATCAACCACCCCTTTGCCCTTCCCCACGATTCCCCGCGTGCTCTGCCAGTATGGTTATTCTGCAGAATGCACCCAGAATACCGCCGAAAAGCCTCCATGGGCATCCCAGGGCCAAAAGAAGCGTTGCTGGCACCCCTCCCCCGCACCGTTCGGATGACACCTACCCCACAAACTACTACCGGATTGACAGACTACTACCGAAAAGCTTGGTCCGAGTGGCCGGCTTCGCAGGCTCGCAGCCTCGATGATCTCATCCCCTCGGGTTTCAGTGCTGGAATTGGGAACCTCGCGGTGGGACTTTGGGGAAAGCTGGGCGTGATCATGGGACTGGGTGGGTTTCGGAGAAGGGCCGACGGCGTATGCGCCTAGAGGATTGAAGTTGCAGCGGCGTCGGGGACTAGAGGGCGGCCGTTCGTTGAGTCTTCTCCCGAACCGAGCCATGGGAAATAGTAATAAGTAGCTGGGATTCTCGAGAAACTGGTGTAGTTGGCTCAAGCAGCGCAATCTTCCCGGTCAAACCATTGAGTTCTCCTCGTCATCATGGTGAACGCCGTGCTTACAACCGTCGTGGCGGCCCTCGCGGGTCTCAGACTCTGCGCCGCCCAGAGCGAGTACACGAACGAGACAGACCCTTACTACGGCCAGAGCCCTCCTGTCTATCCCACTCGTGAGTGATCATCTCCTCCTCCGCCTTCACGCAAGGCAGTCTCCGTGCTGACACCGCATAGCCGTGGGAAACGGTACTACTAATGATGCCTGGGCGTTGGCCTACCAGCGCGCAAAGGCCCTCACTACACAGATGACCGTCGAGGAGCTTGCCAACTTCACCCACGGTTGGACGGGACTCTGTACGGGCAACACCGGCTCTATCCCCCGCCTCGGCATCGAGCCCCTCTGCCTCCAAGACGGTCCCGACGGCGTGCGCGCACAGGAGTCCGTCTCTGCCTTCCCAGCTGGCATCCATCTCGGTGCCGCGTTTGATCGCAACTTGTCCTACCAGTACGGCGAGGCCCTCGGTGCCGAGTATCGCGGCAAGGTAAGAACACCAACATCCCAATCAAAGACACAGACCCATTGACGAGCATCTCAGGGCATCAATGTCGGTCTCGGCCCCGTCGGCGGACCCCTCGGCCGCATCGCCCGCGGTGGGCGAAACTGGGAAGGCACTAGCAACGACCCGTACCTCGCCTCCATCAGCGTCGGCGAAATCACCAAGGGCATGCAGGATGCCGGCACCATCGCGTGCCCGAAGCACTGGATCCTCAACGAGCAGGAGTACCGCCGCAACCCAGAGACGGGGCTCGGCGAGGCCGTGAGCTCCAATGTCGACGACCGCACGCTGCACGAGCTCTACGTGTTTCCCTTCATGGACGCCATCCGCGAGGGCGCGGCGTCGGTGATGTGCTCGTACCAGCGGTCCAATAACTCGTACGGCTGCCAGAACTCGAAGCTAATCAACGGCGTGTTGAAGGGCGAGCTTGGGTTTGAAGGGTTCTTGGTGTCTGACTGGGGCGCGCAGGTAAGTCTTTGTCTGTCTACTTTGAGAGTTGTAGTTCGTGTGATGATGATAGTGTAGCATTCCGGCGTAGCGAGCGCGAACGCAGGACTGGACCTCGTGATGCCCAGCGAAGGCTTCTGGGGCGCTTCCCTCGTCGACGCCGTCAACAACGGCAGCGTCGCACATGAGAGGATTGAGGACATGGCCACCCGTATCTTGGCTGCGTGGTACTATACCGGCCAAGACGGCGCCGACTACCCCGCGGTCGGAGTCTACTCCAACCTGCAGAAGCACGCACCCGTGGACGTGCAGAACGGACACAAGGCACTTATCCGCGAGATCGGTGCCGCCGGAACTGTGCTCGTCAAGAACGTCAACGGCACTCTTCCCCTGAAGAGCCCCAGGTTCCTGACCGTCTATGGCTACGACGCTGCTCTTCCCCCGAGCCCGTGGGCCAGCACCAGCTACGGGCCTGGCTTCGGCACCGACGAGATCAACACGTACAACGGAACCATCATTGCCGGCGGCGGTTCGGGTATCACCACCCCGCCGTATGTGATCAGCCCCTTCCAGGCCATCCAGGACCGCGTCATTGCCGATGGGGGCATCGTCAAGTGGGACTTTTACTCTGAGAACCCGAGCCCGGCGTACGTCAACACGGAGGCATGCTTTGTGTTTATCAATGCGTGGGCATCCGAGGGATACGACCGTCCTAGCCTGAAGGACGACTTTAGCGATAACCTCGTCAACAATGTCGCGGCAAACTGCCCCAACACCATTGTCGTGCTTCACTCAGCCGGTATGCCAGCCCCCTAACGCAATCAATTATCGAACATGACTAACATGACTAACACCAAACTAGGGACCAGAGTCATCGACGCCTGGGTCGATCACCCCAACGTCACAGCCGTCCTCTTTGCCGGCCTCCCCGGCCAAGAATCCGGAAACTCCCTTGTCGACATCCTCTACGGCGACGTCAACCCCAGCGGCCGCCTCCCCTACACCGTCGCGCACGCCGAGGAAGACTTCGGCGCCCTCCTCAACTCGAGCGCCGAGACCGGCCCCTTCCCGCAGGACGACTTCACCGAGGGCCTCTTCATCGACTACCGCGCCTTCGACAAGGACGACGTGGCCCCCCGCTACGAGTTCGGCTTCGGGCTGTCGTACACCACCTTCGCCTACTCCGCCCTCACCTCCGCCCCCGTCGGCAGCCCCGTCGCCGGACTCCCGGACGCGGACGTCGCAATCGTGCAGGGCGGCCACCCGCAGCTGTGGGAGGAGGTGTACTCTGTGACGGCGCAGGTGCAAAACACGGGCGATGTGGCGGGCCATGAGGTCGCGCAGCTGTATGTGGGCATCCCTGTTGACGGCACGCCGATTAGGCAGCTCCGCGGGTTTGAGAGGGTGTACCTCGAGGCGGGCGCCAGCGCGACGGTGGAGTTCAAGTTGGTGAGGAGAGATTTGAGTTTCTGGGACGTTGTCGCGCAGCAGTGGCGGCTGCCCGAGGGAGAGTTTGATGTGTGGGTTGGCGCGAGTAGTCGGGATTTGAGGCTGAATGGCACGTTCACTATTTAGAGGGAAGGATAATATGTAATTTTGAGGTCGATGATAAGGTGAATGAATGGCAGTTTAAGGCTTCTGGATAGCTCATGATATCGATGATCATTTTGACATAAAGTGCGAACATGATGGTGTTTTTCTGCGGGTGCTAATTGCCGCACTTCTAACTCTGGATAACACAACTGAACAGGCTCAAGATAAAAAAAGAATGCGTTATATCACTTATCGTTGCTAATCTTAAGTAGAGGAAGGTTCGTGCAGTTTCATTTCCTCCTACAATGTTGTCGCCGTTTTCGCTATCGGTGTCTCCCACGCCCATCAGATCGTATGTTGTCATATCCTCTGCCGCCGTCTCCTGTTGTTAGCCATCATCCTTCCTCGTCGTCGTCTCTTCTAGTCGTCTATCATCATCGTCCTTCGCCGCCCCACGTCGCAGTGAGTCATCCCTAGTTGGTGGCGCTCTTGTCCGTCATTGTCATCATCAATGTCAATATCGCTCTGGCAGGACAGTGTTGCACTTTTGGAAGGCACCCGCCAGCAGGTACCGACTGTCACAAAATTTAGAGCTTTCCTAATCCACTGTACCGTCGGGTAACTGATGTTCTCCGTGGGCTGCCGCATCACACCTCCAAGCACCACCCACACCCACATGCATCCCCAAGCACTCAACAACACAACAACACACAATGCAAAAGAGCAAAACGGCAAAAGCAAATGCATCCTCGGGGAGTCGAACCCCGGTCCCCAGCTATCACGATTTCTCGAATGGAAGGCTGGGATGATAACCGCTACACTAAGAATGCTTGGTTGTGGATCGGGAGGAATCCCGGATTGGTGACAGCTGTCGCTGCAGAGGTGATTATATTGTGGCTGGCTTCAATTAGGGCTAGGTATGTCTCTCGCTTGATCGAGTGGGGAGTTTCGGAGAGTTCGTGATGAACTCGGGTGGGACGGCAGAGCCGACATGGATCGCTGAGTTCAGATGAGCCGCCGGAGCCTCCCTCCCGAACGCCTCACCTAGCGATGTGGAGATGAAAGGAACTGTTCCGCTGTCATTTGAAGATGCCCAGCCTGATGTAGGATTCTTTCATTCTTGTTGAAGAGCACAGACAGTCGCAAAGTGGCAATTCCGCGGGTGAGCTTCTACAGCAGACTCATGTACCGATACATGCATCGAGTCTTCAAAGACAGAGTGCCAAACGCAATTGAAGACAACAGCGATTGCGCATGCCATCAAACAGAAACAAATGGTACCAGAATCGAGTCAGTTAAGCTTAATTACAGTGCTTGAGCTTTCGTGGAGCCTCTGTAGACGGCTTGACTCGGCTACAAAATCGCCGGCCGCAGAGCCACTTTAGCAATTTATTAGCGTCCTCTGTGGCGCTCTGTAGGGCCATCACAGATTCATCTCTGATTACATTCGGGCCATTCTGCTGGCTCATGTCTTGTCGACTGGCAACGCGAGCAACTCGGAACATCAAAATTGGGCGTCAATGCGAAAACGTGGCTCAGAGCCGCAACATCTACTTGGCAACTGGCGCATGGCTGCACTGACGTCCAGCCCCTCTCCGTCAAAGCTGAAAGAGGACATCGAAAAAGGAGTTGGTTTTCGATTTCTGACAGAGCTTCAGCTGAGATGCCGTCGTATTGAGATGCGCGCATGCAATGCAGGACGCAATTCTAAAATCCCCAACAGATACACGTAATCACATGAAAAAGGGCTGAATGAGCCTAGCGACCGTTGGAAGACAGAGCCCGGGGATACCGGCGAGAGTTGAAATCTGACAGCTATCAGGCGTTCAGGTTCGGGGCAGCTTCTCGAATCGGCTTGTTCGTCCGCTCTGACAGTTGAGCATCAAGTCGGGAAGTTTTGAAGCCCCATGTTTAGCCTCGGCTTGGATGGCCTTTGTGGACAGGATGGAGAGAAAACCCATGTCGCAAACGAACAAGACGAACGGGCTTCGCAACTGATGTGCGGGGAGCTGTGACCAAATATCAGGGCTGCGGTCGTATTTTGGCGCTCGAACCTCGCGACCAGGGAGTGCGAGGGGCCAGCACTAAGACGAAACTAGTGGACCGCCAACACTGAACAGGCAAGACGGGGCAGCCTAGACAGCTCGGCAAGTCGTCAAAATCTGAAGATCACCATGAGGGGGGGCCTCCACGCTTGCCACGCATTCTGGGCCCTGTCGTTGAATCTCCGAGGTTGCAGGCATCCGGAGCATGGGTCGTCCTTTCGGCGAGGGGTGATCCCGCTGAGTCTACTGAACTGTAATCGCATCAGATGATGGGTGCCTCTCAGGGCGAATGCGAATCTAAACTCAACTTCGCGGATGAAAGAGATCGGATGATCCAGTTGACTCAAGAATGCAACACCACATCTGTGAGCTGTAAGTGATCACCGCCAGTAAATCAACCAAATCAAGCAAGTCATCTTCACACCGAGGTGTAAGCACTTGGCAGTAGTCCCATTCGGTGTTGCAGCGAGGACACTCTGCACCCCGCACGAGATACCCCCCTTTACGCATTGGAGTGTCCCCTGAATTACAGCAACGGAAGAGGCGATGCCAATGTTATACGACACCTTCCAGATGTCGTCATCCCCATCTTGATGAAGAATTCCGCAGGCGAGTGGTCACCACCTGCATCTTAGCGGGCCGACCCCGGACGCCACGCGGAGAAGGCGCGGAACTGAGCCCGGACTGCATGGTCGGATAACGCGGTCGACGGAACTAGGCCTCGATGTGGACGCCTCGACAAGGGGCTGCGTCTTCTGCTGTGGCCATCGACGGCGTGGAAGGGTTGCAACGAAGCTTCGATTCTAGGGAGGCAGACAATCGCAATTTGCGCGCATGTGTGTTGTCGATCATGGCATATAAAGTCCGACCATCCCACGATGAGCCGGCTTGGAGATGGAAGCTAGAACAACCAGGTAGACATTCCTTTTCACTCCTTACACACCAGGTAAGTCTTCAGCATATCACCAACCCGAGCCATGCTCCCACGTTTCGACGTCGCATTCTGACCATTCGCTACCAGGGACCGTCGCCAAGAAAGCCTTCTTCACAATGAGGTTCTCGCACTTTTTCGGCCTTCTGGCCGCCTCTTCTACCGTCGTCTCGGCAGAGGACTTGACTGGCTATGAGTACATCGTCGTCGGCTCCGGTGCCGGTGGTGGCCCTCTCGCGGCCCGCCTCGCCCTCGCTGGCAAGAAGACCCTCCTCATCGAGGCCGGTGATGACCAGTCGGCCAACGAGAACTACACCATCCCGGCCTACAACGCCAAGGTCACCGAGGATGACGCTATGTCCTGGGACTTCTTCGTCCGTCACTACGCCGACGACACCCAGCAGGCCCGTGACTTCAAGACCTCCTACGACACTCCCGATGGCAGCGTCTACACCGGTCTCAGCCCGCCCGAGGGCTCTACGATGAAGGGCACTCTGTACCCTCGCGCTGGAACTCTCGGCGGCTGCACTGCTCACAACGCCCTCATCGCCGTCTACCCTCACAACTCCGACTTTGAGCACATTGCCGAGATCACCGGTGACGACTCTTGGTCCGCGGCCAACATGCGCACCTACTTCGAGCGCATGGAGAAGAACCAATACCTTCTGCCCGCCCAGGAGGGCCACGGCTACGACGGCTGGCTCACCACCGAGACTGCGCCTCTCAGCATCGTTCTCGAGGACCCCCAGCTTCTCAGCCTGCTCACCGGCGGTGCCTTTGCCCTGGGCAACCTGACCGACTCCGTCATCAACCTCGCTACTCTCATTGCCGGTGATGCCAACTCCGCCTCCGACACCAGAGACACCTCCATCGGCTACAACCAGATCCCCATCTCCACCAACGAGGCCCACCGCACTGGCTCTCGCGAGTTCGTCGTCGCTGTTCGTGACGCCAAGAACGCCGACGGCACCCAGAAGTACCCTCTCGATGTCCGTCTGAACTGTCACGTCACCAAGGTTGTCTTCGACACCGATGTCACTCCCCCCAAGGCCACCGGCGTTGAGTTCCTCGACGGCCAGTACCTCTACCGCGCAAGCCCTCGCTCCCGCAACGCCGGCGAGGGTGTCCAGGGCTCTGCCACAGCTTCCAAGGAGATCATCATCTCCGGAGGAACCTACAACTCTCCCCAGATCCTGAAGCTCAGCGGTGTCGGTCCCAAGGAGGAGCTCGAGAAGTTCAACATCACCGTCGTCAAGGACCTTCCTGGTGTTGGTACCAACCTCCAGGACCACTACGAGATCTCCGTCCAGGGTCGCACTCCCACCAACTTCACTGCTCTCGACGGCTGCACCTGGGGCTTCTACTGCCAGGACGACCCCTGCATCACCCGCTGGGAGAACCCCATCCTCGGCGACCACGGCCTCTACAGCTCCCCCGGCCTGGCCGCTACCATGTTCTACAAGTCCACCACCACCGAGAACAACGAGTGGGATGTCTTCACGTTCGGCGGCCCCGTCAACTTCCGCGGCTACTTCCCCGAGTACAGCTACAACGCCACCGTCAACCACGACTTCTTCACCTGGGCCATCCTCAAGTCCCACCCCAGAAACACCGCCGGCGCCGTCACTCTCCGCTCCGCCGACCCCCTCGACATGCCTGACATCCTCTACAACTACTTCGACTCCGGCGTCGGCGACTACGACGCCGATCTCCAGGCCATGGCCGAGGCCGTCGAGCTTGCCCGTGACGCCTTCACCCGCCAGCTCGTCCCCATCACCGAGGAGCTCCCCGGCGCCGACGTCGTCGGTGTCGATGCCGTCAAGCAGTACGTCAAGGACGCCGCCTGGGGCCACCACGCCTCTTCCACCTGCCCGATCGGTGCCGACGACGACGCCATGGCCGTCCTGGACTCCAGTTTCAGGGTCCGCGGCGTCGCGGGTCTCAGAGTTGTGGATGCTTCCGTCTACCCTCGCATCCCTGGTACCTTCACCGCCGTTTCCACTTACATGGTCGGCGAGAAGGCCGCGGACGTCATTCTCAGCCAGAATGAGTAAAGAACGAGCACCAAGGACTTCAATGACATGGAATTTTAGCCGCATAAAGACTAGCATATTGGAGAGGAAGAGCGAAACTGTTGCGTTCGTGTAGATAGGCCTTCTTTTGTTCACTCATTTGATTTAATAAAATACCCACGAGGAGTTTTGCCATCCGATTATCATTTTGCCTATTTGATTGTGACACTCAACCCACTTGGTGACTGTCTGTAGCCCAGTTGTCAACAGTCTGCTAGGTTTCCATCGCTTAAAGATGCAAGTAACAGTGATTGTGATAAGATAGTGCAGAAGAGGCAAGTCAAGCGCCACATACGGAAGGTTGCGATGACTCTAAGCGATGTCTGTACCCGACTGCTGCGATATCTTCGGCTACTGCAACCTAAGAACGCCACAGACTATTGGGTTGCGGGTGCTACTGTGACGGACTCTGCTGTAGCCGCAACAGCTCTTTCACCTAACCGAGACAAATACGTCGGGATTCACGCCGGATGAGAACTAGTTGGCTGTGCCTTTTTTTCAAAAGCTGTTTTGATTATGAATTAGGACATTAATCAAGTCCGTTATACAGCCGCAAAGAATACGACGCGGATATATCGACTAATCAGGTTATACGCTATGACATGCAAAAGAAACAGGTAAAAAACGAGTGTGATGCACGCTTTGCTCATGTTGGTGTGTGTTATACAACCCTCATTGAAAACTTGTTTGGTTCAAAATTCAGGACATGAAACTTTTGGGTACCACTCCCTGTGTATCATGGGCATGGGAGTCCCCCCTCACCCTGCCCGCGTTCAGCTCCTCTTCGCTCTCGCTGACCGACTTCACGTTGGCTAGAGCGTGCGGCTCATCCTTCTTCATCCGTGACGGAAACCCGAGGCTTGACCTCCTCTTGCTCTTGCTCGCGCTCGACGCCCCGCTGTTCCTCTTGTCGCACTTGAAGTTGCCGCAGCACTTGCAAGGGATGATGGACATGCCGTAGGCGTCCTCCTGGGCCTCCTTGCCCTGGCCACTCTTGAGGTGCTGACTCGTGTTCATGAAGGCGGAGGGCCGGCGAGCGACGTCGTCCGTCATCCGGAGTCGTGATGGGTCGGTGGTCATGCCGAGCTTGTAGCCGACGAGCTTGAGAAGAGGGCGGATGGTTGCCAGACTACCGGCGGTGATGGCCAGGCCCTGTTCAACTGAGGACCAGATGGCAGTGTCGAGTGTGGCCCCTACAAGTATCACGAGTCAGTAATCAGTCTTATGAGTGGGGGATGTTCATGAATCATGGCAACCTACATAGGAAGTCTGGGTCCTTCAAGTTCATGAGATAGCCGAACCGGACGAGAACTGCGGAGCTTGCCCTGCCAAGATTGTCAGTATCCAGATGAGGCATATCAGGGCGGGGACGCAACATACACGCAACCCATAACCAGCAACGGAATTAACGCCAACTTGGCTCGTGTCTTAAGCTGCAGACTCCAAACGAGGAAACCTGGGAGAATGGCGAATGTCATGTCGGAAATGACACTGAAGGCGCTGTACAGGTAGGCCAGTCCAATAACCACGTTGACGTCAATGCAAGTTCCTGGGATGTCCTTGTTCCAGAAGCGAGATACTGGCAGACATTGGAACATGGAGACGAAGAAGAAGACAACTCCGGCGAGGACGGTGAAAATCATGGCGCAGTAGATGATCCATATGTGGATCTTTTTCGTCGCGATACGGAGAAGGAAGTAGGCGATGGACATCTTCGATGTGATCATGCTGAGGGCGTAGAAGAGGTAGCAGTACCACCAGCGCTGGGAGATCTGTTAGCTCTGTCCTACGGACTACCCTGAATCGCAACCAGAAGCCCTTACCTCCATCGCGTTGTGGATCTGGTCCTGCGTGAGGTCCTTGAAGTGACGGCCGGTGCCATAGTGAACACCCGCAATCGAAAACGAAGAGTAACAGATGAAGAAAACCTGTCAAAAGTCAGCAATCCTAGCCACCATAAAGACGAAGACGTTTTCCATACCAAAGCCAACACCATGAGCCAGTCATCTCGTCCAAAAGCCTTCACCAACCCTATCCTCACATAACATCGCAGCGCCGTGGCGATGATTGCCGTCGTGACGAAGAAAACGTTGACGCCTAGAAGCTCCGGTCCTCGATTCTCAATCTTCTCAGCCATGGGTGCCATGTGTGCGATTTGTTGACTGGGGTGATCCCCAAAGTGACAGACCCTCCCATTCCACTACCAAAGAAAGCAAGGTTATGGGAGGATGGGGTAGTGCGATCTGGGTCATGCGTTCTTATATTCATCGAAGAATGACATTTGGCAGCTGCCAAGTCTCTCTCAATCTTGACCAATTCCCGCCCACAAGGGCACTAGAACGGGCCAGCAAGGGTGTTGGACGTGCAGTGTTTCCATTTGCGGACCCCCAGCCTGACGTTCTTCTGGCCCATCAATGTGAGATCGTCCGCCTGCCTGCTCCATCACTCCTGACAGGCTCGGCGTTTGCCGTTTGAACCATTTCTCTCAACATGGGAGGTTGATATTCCTTACGTAGTAGTGTGTTGCAACAAGGCAGGGACTCTTCATAAGGCGTCAGACTAAGTAGCTTGGTCCATTCGATGGAGCTCCTTCGCTGCAGCAACTGCACTCACCTTGGAGAACACTAGCGTGTCGAGAGCGTTGGGAGAGGGGGGCAGGTTGCTGCAGAATGCCCGAATCCGGCAAACGTCTCGGGCGGAAGGGGAGGGACGGGAGAGATGCCACATCCGCACAAGCCGCACTATGCTAGGGCACCCCGACCAGTCCCGCTCCGGAAAGGACGTCCGGCGGACAGACGTTTGTGGCTGACCAATGATCTGACGACGGCGTTGGTTTTCTCGAAGGAAACGCTAGAACAAAATCGACATTCCCCCACTGGGCGCCACGTCCGGAACGTGGCCGTGCAGGGAGAGTTGGCAGGGCTCCCTTCGTGTTTAGCCTGGGTGACCATGTTCTTAGACAACTGCCGTCTGTACGACAAATTGTTGCTCCTGTCGATCGCACCCGGGGCTGGGAGGAGGGAGCCGTGGAAGCGAGACGATGAAGCCCAGCGAGTAATTCCAATAGATCAGCGACAACGGACCTGACTCTTCTGGGCAGCCTTTGGGGAGGGCCTTCAAGGGCCTTCTCCTCCTCAGGGGCGGACAGATAGATCTACGGCTTGTCCCGAAACCGGCGCGCCTCTGACAAAAGAGATCCGTTCCGGCCCTCAGTCCTGTGTGGGAGACGACGGCCCGGACGAGTCCACGACCCAATCTTTTGTTCGTGCACCCAGTGGACTGGAAGACCTGAGACAAGCTCGCCTTTTGGTGCGATCGCAAGTGTCGACGCAAGTGCGTGTGATTTGCAATGCAGTTCGTGAGACAAGAAGACTTGAGAGGAAAAAGTCTGCCCACGCAGAGGCACAAAGTGGGCGAACTTCTGGGGTGTCAAACAGCAATTTCGTGTACGACATGCCTCGTTCAGGGGAACGGCGGCGACAGAAACTTGATACGGGTTGAGCTCCGTCGCGCTAAGCACTCCTCGCGTGTCTAGTGTCGCCACATGGTGAGATTTCACCAACAAGCGAATGCAAGCCTGAAGTGGGTGATGGCGAAGACACACGCCAAAAGGGACTTTGTGAAACCCTGCCATTCTGAGCGCGCAAGCTTCGGAAAATTGCGATGTGCTCGGAGAATAGCAGTGACAGGTCACTTTCGTGCTACATTGCACATCTGTCCAGGTTCGGTGTCCTAGAAGATCATAGTCTGCATTATCCCCCGCAAATCCTTGAAGAGGTTGGGCAAACTGTCAAAAGGAAAATCTTCATGTGTCAGATACCCACCCTTGCCCTATCTCTCTCTCTCTTCTTTTCGCGCCCACACAAAGAACTGCTCGGAGGTATCCCATCTACGGGCCTTGGGGGCCATCTATGGGGCCACCCAGATGACACACGGGCAGCGGATAGTCCCTCTTGGCATCATTTGATGGGTCCGGAAATAGGCCCCCTTCATCCCGAAACCCACGAGAGACCCATCACCAGCACGGGCGAAATACGAATCAATGCGCGGCTTGCAACTTGGGGGCGAACTGCGTCTGCACGGCCCCTCTCTGATCGCAGAGACCTCCTGAAGGTTTTCCTGATTTCTGCCTGCAGCAGATGGAGATGCGGTTACGCATTTCGCGGAGAGGGTGGAGTGATGTTACTCTTGGCCTGCCTCGTTCAGGACGAACTGGAGCTCTGACAATTACACATGCAGGGAGATGCCGGGCTGTCATCACCGAAAAACGACCGAAAGCGACCAAGATCAACACTGTCTCTTTCTGTTTTGCAGGTCCAGAATGCGACTTCACGTGCCTGGCGAGTGACGAACCTGTTCCTGCCAATGCAACATCGCGCCGTTAGTGATCGACCAACCAGGGACTGGCAGTGTTTCACTCAAGCCGAGACGGGCAATGAGGTGCAAGCAGCCTTGTGAAACTTCGAGATTATCTTTAGGCGGTGAAAAAGAGACAGAGATAGGGCAACCAGCCTTTCTGGCCATCGTCGTTGGAGTGTCTTGGCATGTCGGTGGTTGAAAGTCAAACAGATTGGCAGAAACTCTGCTTCATTTCGAGTAACGCGGACGTCTTCAATCCGCAGTCGCGCAGCTATGTCTCGGTGTTCTACAACGTTGCCATCCGCGTGTAGCATTGCCCCCCTAAGCGATGGACAAAGCGTCGGTAAGCTACTTGTGCGCAACGCCTTCGTCTGAAGGATTCGTTTTCTCCAGCGATATAAACACTTTTAACAGATATATCGCAGGAATTAAGTCGATTGCATAGCACTCGTGGTATGGTGACCGGGCCTGCATGCGTCTCCCCCTCTCCACCTGGGGGCTATGCAGTGAGCGAAATTTTAGGTGGGTTCGGCTACCATGTCTTCCGGCCAACCCCATGCGTCCTTCAGATGCTGCAAACTAATATCGGTGCCATTCCAGTCAGATAACGTCCTTTAGAGTTCAGTGCCTTGTCGAATATCAAATCACCGAGTCCCAGCTGCGGTTGAACTTACATGAGAACGGTATCCCAGGCATAGGCCTCTGCCGTTGAGGAGAACACCTGGCAGAGCGCTTCTTGTTCGGGGTACGATTTGAATCTGTCGCCGGCCAGGGCGATACCCATACACGCAATTCTACGATCAGGGGAGGGATGTCCATGTTATTCAGCGGCCTTCGGCGACGCCGGAAAGGAAGATCGAAACTTACATGTGCGCGGGCGTGCTTCTCCCATGTGACTCTGCAATGCCGCACATGATTTTGATGTCGTTGATGATTTCGTTCTGGACAAGGGCACCAAAGTTTAGCATGCCGATGCCGGGGTGCGTGATCAAAGAGAGAAAACCAACGTCTAATGTCTGAGCTGCCAACTTGAGGTTCTTTCCCACACGCGGCACATGTGGGTTGTGCGCTGTTAAGAGTATCCGATTGAGGTGGTAGAATCGTAGGCCGACGACAACAGAATCATTGATGAGTAGCACTTCGGGGAAGACACCTTCATTCGGGGGGTTTTCGACAAATATGGGGAGGAACGTTTCTGGAGCTGCTCTCATCCACTGAGCCGCGTAGTTCGAGAGCCTCTCATAGACAGCAGAGTTCGCTTCGTCGCCAAAACAGTATCCGATGGTATCAATCGTGTGCAGAATCATTCTCCAAGCCCATGTTTCGTCGTCTGCAGGCTGGAGAGAGCGGTCGAGATCAAGGTGCTCCAGTTGGAACTCGAGAGCTTCTTGCTGCATCACTGAGCGCCAGATCTCGAGCCGCAGCCAGCCTGAGAATGCCGCTTCTGAGAGACTACCCTTCGTGGTGAAGTTGGCGCGCGACGTAAGAAACTCCCAGATTGTGCTATGATCCACCAGAGGTTTATCGAGAGAGGCCACGTCAAGTTCTTAAAACAGAGTCAGTACGTTCCGACCGCGTTCATGTCAAGTAACTTGTAGGTTGCATACCGCTTATGCTGTTGTAGAGTCGGAGAAGAACCGCCGCCGTGACGTGCAGGTCGTCTACCTCCGCGCTGGGGTCGATCAACACCGGGCTCAGCAAGCTTAAAGCCACCGCATAATAGTGCTCGGCTGGCTTGTCGAAGAATGCCAGCGTCCCTTCCTCGTCCCTGGACTTCGCAGCGATTGCAAGAATGGAGTTTAGTAGCAGGGGACTGATAGCAGCATGTTGCGGCAGCACGGTCGTAAATCGATTGTGTGGATCCCCATAGTCAAAGGGAGGCGCGATGATTTCGAGAAAGTATCTTACCAAGTTCGCCTCCCGATGATCTTTGAGCGGAAAGTTGGATGGCTGGAATGATCGTTGAGGTTCGGGAAGACTTGGGTCCTCGTTCACACTATTGCTACCGATAGAAATGATGGACCCAATGGGTCCAGACAGCTGACTCCTGGGAACTGGAGAGACTGTGCGAGGCAAATCATCCAATGAGGCCTGGCCTACAGAGTCTGGGCTATCGTACGGAGCGTGCGGGTGCAGAGCGGGAAGCTTGGTCAAGGGATATGGAATGCCTCGCTCGATAGGAAGAGGACTTCCCTCTTCGGGACCTGAAGCCTGAAGATTTGAAGGTCCAACATCACCAAAAGGTACCCAGGCAACTCTGTTTGGACTCTCCCTCCTCCGTCGCTGGTTTGCTTTCGGTGGACTGGGCGGTGCTGGTTCTTCTTCAGAAACGATGTCCTCGTCTGAATCGTAATCGTCGTTGTGAATGCTGTTGATATCCGTTGTCTCGTCGATGAAGCGTATCCTCTTGCTGTTGATCTTACACCACTTTTGTGTCTCGAAAAACTCGTATTGAGGTTCGCCACGACTTCCGTCACCATCACTGAGGTGGCCACACTGTTAGTAACAGTCACATTTGTTTTTTCCATGAAAGGTGGACATACCCAGTGACAGTTATATGTCTGAACTTGAGCTTAGTCGCTCGGACACATGACCTCCCTTTACTAACACACTGACCGCATGGATCTCCTTTGTCGCCTGCATCACCAAGCCGTCACGGTTAACCAAATAGTCGGGAACTATATGGGTGTCCACCCCACTACTCACATTTGATATGCCTGTGTAACAGCCGGAATAATATCAGCAAACATGGGGAAGTTGGTAGGGCTGACTGTGGCGTCTAGTTCATCCAAACGGAGGCATCCCTCCGCGGATTACCTCAACACCGTCAAGCGCGCGGGAAGACTTACCTTGCACGACAGCTCTCGCAGCCCCGCCTCCTCACGGCCCCTGGAGCGGGCATTGAGACAACCCCAGATTGATCAGTGATCTCATCCGGCGGGATGAAAAATCGGCTCGCGGAGTGCGCGGGATACACGCGTCGGTGGGGGTTTGTGTTGAATGGCAAGAGAAAACGGGCTGTAAATCAGTCTGCCGGCGGGAGGCGTCCACTGTGCATCCCGTGGGCTCTCGCTCTTTTTTATCTAGATTCAGCGCACCAGGCAAGTCTGTGAGTGCGGAGAAAATTGGGGGAAACGGGGCGGGCAGAACGCCGAGGGTTCCCGGCCTGGCTTGCCGGGCATAGTCGCCGGCATAGGTTGCGACGACGGACTCGTGGCAAGCTTACTTGATAGCTCAGATTGAGTTTTCAAACACGAGATTGACATCAGCTGTAACGACGATGCCAAGCACCAAACCTGCGGTTTGGCTCTTGACTTCCTTCAGTCTAAAGGTTGTTGAATTGCCTAACTTTCGTCTTCGGCCGGGCACCTGTATGGCACTTAGGAGCGGGAATTCTGCCCCTTGAGCTATTCCGATTTGGCTAATCAAGTAACACCGACCGTACAACTGTCTTTAGAGTTGCTTTTGATCGGAAAAGAACAGATCACGGCAGATCTTTCCGACGTCACTGTCCGCCCGGAATGCCTCCTCTATTTCCAGGACTACTCCGCGTCTCTAAAAATGTGTGACGTTCTGGTGTCGCGTTTTTTCTACTTCTTACGCTAAATGGGGTAAAAAATGCGCGGAACCTCAGGCGACCCCCACATGACTCGGCCGCCAGCCGGTACCCACTTCCCCGCAGTCGGGATCGTCACGGAGACGTGTCCGGCTCTCTGTGTTCGACATGCTAGGTAATATTTTCCGCGATTTTCGGCTACAACAAGACACTCGTTGTTGATGATTGGTCTGTCGAGTGGTGTTGGTCGCAGGCATATGCAGCAGCTTCAGCCTCCAACCATGGCATCTTGCGCTATGAGTTTCCGAATTCCGCACTTCCCCGGACTACTGATTCTGGGGTAAAGGGATAAACCTCGCGCTGAGTATTGTGTAGATACAAACGATTTGTCTCCATCTTCGTGCATACGATTCCTGACATCTTGTATATAAGACGACGATAGTTCGTCTCGTTTGACCATTCTCTCATGCAGTCACAACCCACAGCTTCTCGTCTTTACCGATACACTCTTTGACACCCCTTGAAACGACTGCCCAGACAGCTAGGACAAACATTACTCTTTCATACCACGACTATCATAATGGTACAAAGGCTCAAGATCGCTGCCTCTGGCCTTGGTCGCATGGGCAAGCGTCATGCTGTCAACTTCCTCCACCGCACCCCCCGCGCTGAGCTCGTCGCTGCCTTCACACCGGATCAGACTGAATTGGCGTGGGCGAGAGAACACCTGGAGCCCTACGGTGTGACTCTCTACACCGACTATGACCAGATGATCAAGCACCAGGGGCTTCAGGCCGTCGTCATCGCGACCGTCACCAAGGTCCATGCCGAGCAGGCCCTCAAGGCTGTCGAGAAGAACCTTCACGTACTTTGCGAGAAGCCCATCTCTCTGAGCATCGAAAAGGTGAGATACTCTGGTCATTGTACAGCTTCCTCAAGAAAACTATTGACTAACGTGTGAAAAGTCTATGGAGCTGGTGAAGGCTGCTCAACAGAAGCCCCACCTCAAGGTCATGTGCGGCTTCTCCCGCCGCTTCGATGCGTCGTACAGAGATGCTTTCGAGAAGACCCAGGCTGGTCTGATTGGCAGACCTTCAATCATCAGGTCGCAGACTTGTGACAAGCATGACCCTAGCGGCTTTTTCGTTCAGTATGCTGCTCTCAACGGCGGCTGCTTTGTTGACATGAGTGGTAAGCAGACTTGTAAGCCGTATCATGAGGCGATGCTGATATTTGTCTTCAGTACACGACATTGACCTGGCAATGTGGTTCTTCGGCGATGATTCCGTGGTCAAGTCGGTGTCTGCCTCGGGCATCACTGCCGTCTCCCCTGAATTGGCGGAGCATGGCGACTGCGACAACGCTGTCGGCATCGTGGAGTTCTGGGGCGGCAAGATCGCCTACTTCTACAACTCCCGCATGATGGCCCACGGCCAGGAAGATACCACGGAGTTTATCGGTACTGCCGGCAAGCTCACAGTCAACGGAAACCCTCAGTCGAACTTCGTCAACATCTACGGTCCTCAGGGTATCACGAGAGAGGTCCCTGCTCACTACTACGGTAGATTCGAGTACGCGTTTGTTGCTGTAAGTGTCTTGCAATGCCTCATTACCTAGTAGCAGTGGACTAACCATGATGGCAGGAGGCGAACGAGTTCACAGCCGCTGCCCTCGACAACACCCCGCTTCCATTGAAGCTGACTGGGGCTGTCCAGGCTGTTCAGATCGGCTCTTACTTGCAAGAGGCTCTGTTGACTGGAAAGAAGCTGTACTTCGATGAGACTGGTCGTCGCATCGAGAAGCAGGGCAAGCTGTAAAAGATTTCACAAAATAGAATAGAACGAATTTCATAGCCAATTTATTGAATGACCGGGAAGACATAAAAACTCTCCCCGGCAATCTCCCGCCAAGATCCGGAATAGCAATGGCTGTTACGTCCTTTACTACGCACGAACGTGAGGTTTACATCAAAAGCGACATGACAGCACGGCGTCTATTTCGTGGGATTTCTTTCAAGTACCTACGAAGATGTTGAATGATCCAACACCTATCGAATAGTAGATAAGACGACGATGGATTGTCACACTTTTTCCGAGAAGAGATGACCAAAGGCACTGCTACTACCATCCTGAGACCACTGAAGTGTCAACTGCTCAATGAGATCCTTTGTCAACCACCCGGTTCTTAGATGGGTCTTTCGGAGAAACTCCAGGCTTTCTTGCTGCTCTTTGGGGTCGGTGAGATAGACGCCACCTAGAAATGTGAGTATGGCTGCTGTATGAGACTGCATGAAACGACTCACAGGCCCTCAAGGTATGCGATGCTGTGAAGCCTGCATTGACAACAGAAGGATTGCTCATAGCAAGTCCCAGTAGTACTCGAAAGTTGTCGAGAACAGCTTTCTATAGTCCAGGGTGATTAGCTTTTTTGATCAACCCGTGGCCTCATCGACCAGCTCACCTCTGACTCTCTTCTCTTCTTGAAAGTGTCGAGACTCGGCTTGTTCAAGTAAGGGTTGAAAATGTGAAGGACCATTCGTGCAAGGCTGTAGTGTTGATATCCAACCACTTGGCATGTCAGCTACGAAAAGCTCTCCAAGGATCCGGGCTCCCCCAACCTACCGTGAGCAGGATGTGTCATCCAGATTGTGGGGAACGCGGAGCCGTTAGCGCTATTGGTATGCGGTGGTTCAACCCAGAGGGGGTCCGCATGCCACGGGTTGGAGATCAACCAGTTCCCTAGCTCCTGGGTAAGCTTATTCCACCTGTCGAGGTCCCTGATCGCCGCTGGTTGAAAGGCGTACGCGATGGCTTGTGCGCAAAGAAATACAGCACGGTTGGCCAAGCATTCTGGTTCAGTTCGGATAAATGAGCTTGAGCCTTTGTAGCTGTCCAAGTTGATGCTCATGGGCTGTGACTTGACAAGCGCCACCCAATAATCTTGTCGAAGGACGATCCAACTGGCTGCCTCTCCCAAGCCTCCTTTGCTTGCCAAGCTGAACATGGAATTCAACAGTTTGGAGCTGCCAGAAAGGTGAACACCAAAATCGGAGTCTACATCAGATTAGACGAGTGCATTGCTCTGATGGATATCAGACACTTACCTGTCATCTCTTCGTACTGCCTGAGTATGACAATCGCGGCTAGCACTTCTTCGTTCAATGCTTCAAATGAGCTATCCAAAATTGGGATAAGATATTGAAGAGCATGGCTGTAATGCGTAGATGGTTTCGAGTCGTCTGTTCCTGCTATGGAGCAAAGACTTCGAGATGCGAGAGCAATTATTGAGTAGGCTAACAAGGGCGAATGACAAGCTCTCTTGGGGACTTCTGTACCAAAATGTCTTTTGACGTCGCAGACATCGACCTACATGATGATAAGCGAAACGTCTCATATGGATGGGAGAAACAATAGTCTTACCCACATAGAAAGGTCATTTATGTAGTGCATAAACAGTCTGGACTTTTCTTTATCCTCGAAAGGCCGCCCGACTCCATGCTGGCTGAGAGCGATCGGAACGGACGCCGAATGATCTGATGAGCGGCGGCTGCGGGTGACCAGTATTAGCCGGGAGCGCATGCAACAACGTCTCAACACCATGAATCAAACATACTCATCCTCGGCTTCCCGAGCAACTCGCCCCTCAAACGTAGACTTGTAGACGTCAAAAAGTGATGGTAATGAGCTGGTCCACGTTGGATTTCCTGCCTCATGCTCAGGCATCCCCACGATGAGGTGATGAATCCGAATAAGAAATGTCTCAGACGATGCCACACTGAAGGTCGCCAGATTGGTGATATTCGCCCGCTGAACGCAATATCTTCGGATCGAATGACTGCTGGAAATTTGGGGATGGTGAGATGTGAAGCGAACTTTGTGGGTTTCGTTACCTCATCTGGACGGAATGGGGCAATGGCCACGAGATTGGCCCCGCATTTACCCCGCATCCCCGAAAGCTCGGTCTCTTCTCGTCAGCTGTTTGTGTATTGTTTACTGATAATAGCTAAACCACAAAACGCCGCGTCCTATGAGGATGTACTTCCTCTTTATGTCGTTGGTGTCATGTTTCTTCTGGACTGTTGTTTTTCATTGTTACGAATTTGAGAATTGAAGAATAGTTCTCCTGACTACATCCCATTCGTAGAGCAACGGGTAGGGTAGGCCCCACACATCCCAAGTGGTTGTTAAGCTGGAGAATCAAGCTTCGTGGCGTTGGGAACTCAATTCTCAACCTTATTAAGAGTTAAACTGATGATGTATGTTTAAGCTTATCCTCGGATGAAGCTTCGTTCATCCCAAACGAGCGAGAAATCATCCGGCAACCGAAATGCTTCTCACCTGTGGAGCAACCCGACAGGTTTCGCACTAGACTTGCCGGGTTTCACCGTCCTGCATCTTCCCTAAAGTCTGTTCTCCAATAGCGGGATCCTGGGCTGTTGTCTCGGGACCGAGGCTGACCAGCTGACTACCCTTTTCAACATGGTTGGCGCCACCGAAAAGCACGTCGATCTCCTCTAGGGGGACCTTCTTGGTTTCGGGAATGAAGAACCAGACGTATGCGACCAGCAAGAAGTTAACCGACATAAAGAAGAAGAGACATTTGAGTCCGGTAGTCTTCAGGAATGTGGGAAAGAATTGTTGGAAAATTGTATTGGCGACGTTTTGGGACTGAGAGCACATTCCGACGGCTTGAGCTCTGATGTTCATGGAGAAGACCTCGGCGGTGTAGATCCAGACAGTTGCACCCCAACTAAGAGACGTGAGTATTAGGTCAAGGGTATTTGACAAGGAAGTGTAGTGGATGTAGAACTTACCTGGGCTTGTAGAAAAATGCAAACAAGAAGAGGAGGAAAACGATAGCAATGCCGACTGATTGCGACTTCACACCTCCCTCTAGATCCGGGGTAGCCAGGCTGACAACTGGGACCAGCAGCATGCACAGACCCATACCGACGGCACCAACCATGAACAGCCATCGGCGGCCGTACCGATCTGCAGTCCACATCGCATTAAGTGTGAACAGAATACCGAAAGTTCCATTGAGCGCGTTGATGAGACTGATAGTCCTAGTGTCTGGCCAAACCTTGCGGTAGATAGCGGTAGAATAGTTGTTGAGGGTGCCTGGGAAGATTCATGTCAGGAATAGGGCAGTAGGTGAGAGGGTGGGGAGGGTACCTTGGCCTGTAAGTTGCTGTCCAACGTTGAGGATCATAGTCAAGAACAGGCGTTTTCGGACGGAAGGATCCTTGAAGAGGGCCGTGTAGTTCGTGCTGATAGCCTCCTTCTCATACTCAATAGCCTCTCTGATGGTGAGGAGCTCCTGCTCGGCTTCTTCTTGGCTGTTTCGGACAGAGCAGATGGCCTTGTGGGCTTTCTCGGGCTTATTCTTCTGGATGTACCATCTGGGTGACTCAGGGATTGTCCACAGAAGGGTGCAAATAATAGTCGGAACAAGGATCTGGAAGAGGACGACCATTCGCCAATCCCAATCTCCAAGTTCCTCCCTGCGGAGAGAGCACGCGTAATTGATCCAGTAAGCAATGAACGATCTGCGAATGATTAGCCTTCGTGTTATGATTGATTTTTGACGATGGTGTCCTCCTTACCCAACGCTGAAGTTCAGCTGCCAAAACGTCATAACAACACCTCTGATCTCAGCCGGGGTAATCTCGTTGATGTACACGGGACCAGCCGCTACTCGTGATTAGCAAGACCTCTCGAACATCAAAATCGAGTCATGACGACTCACTCAAGGCCATCCCCTGCCCAAGACCAATGATGACACGACCGGCGATGAAGACTCCAAGGTTATGTCGTGGCGCGAAAGCTTGCATGAAGGCGGCGATGATGGTAACGAGGCAGCCGGCACCCATTCCCACACGGCGTCCGGCGAGGTCGGCCTGTCAAAGGTGTCAGACGGTCTTTGAGAATCACCTTCAACCTTGCCGTGTTCTCACCAGAGGCCCACCAATGAAGAAACCGGCCACAATAGCTCCGATAGTGTAGGCCGTATTGATGAGACCAATGACCTGCGTGTCTTCATCCTAAGCCATGTCTCAGCGTCTTGTCATCATGCATATCATAGTTATCCTCGGATGTGTACCTTGTCGAGATCGAAGTAAGCCAGCCAATTGTCTGATGCCTGTACGGAATTGAACACAGAGGCGTCAAAGCCGTAGAGCACCATACACATCGCCGCCAAAAGGGCGGAGTACCTGAAGCACGTATATCAGCCCACACTATCGGATCACAGCTGCGACATTGAACCTACCAACTATAAACTCTCCCTGACATCGCCATCTTGACGGCTTCAATGGTAGACAGTGAACCAGACAAAAGAGTCAGTGGAAGTTAGATCGAGAGATGGGGACACCAACCCGTCCGTGACCGGCGAGGCGTCTGGGGATATTATACCAACCCCGGATCCTTCCCCGTGGAGTGTTTACTCCCCACCCTATTGCGGCACAGTCTGGGGTTCTGGGGTAGTGCAAGGCCCAGAGGTGATGAATCACGTTGGCTCTTGGGCACCTGCGGGCGCATGGATACGTGCCTACTCAACGCCGCATTTGGGAGCAAGTAGGGCGCGTCTGGGATGTTGGCGCCCCAATGGACTTTTTCGTTCGATCCATCGCACGATAAAAGGTGACAGGCAGCTGCACTTCGCCCGAGTTCGGGGGAGAAATTCCTCCAACCAGAAAAACGCCAGATACCAAGACGAGGGGGCCGGGCACACGCGTCAGCAGCCTGATCATTACAGGCTCCCAGCAGCTGGATAGCAATCATTCATTTTGCTTTTCAAAATGGAGATATTTGTGCAAATTTCCTCTGGTATGGTAGTGATGCTAGAGAACAGCGCCTAATCCTTCGGCCGCCAATTTAACCGTCTTGGCTACTTTCACCTGCCTCCTCCAACTTCAAAGCAATGATCTGCCCCTGCCGGGTACGACATCGAGCTTTTCACACTTTACATGCGACAGCAATTATTTTTCAAGAGAATCGTGTGCTTCTGATTGATCGCCAGTCGATTTATGTCGAAACTTAGACAACACAACATGACCGAGAAGCTTACGTCGCTTAGCCATCTATGAATGCGCACAGCGACCATCATCACTGAAGATGAAAACCGTGGGAGGTCGATACGGAGAGCAGAGCAAGCGCAAAAGGAGGTCGTGCTCTGCTTGTGATTGCCAAACAAGCTTCCCCGAGCTGGCCAAGAGGCTTGGCGGTCATTTTGCTCTGGCTCGCCACATGCAGCCATTTTCTTGGCGTACAGGCTGATCCGGCTTGGTCTCAGCCACCAACGAACATTGCACCGAGATGGATGGTGAGATGGAAGCCGAATTCCGAGAGAGCCTGTTCCATGTACAATGAAGGAGGTGGGAAACATGCAGGCGTATGAATGCAAGTTGCAACTCATTGAAATCATGTACGCGATATCTAAGATTCTATGCTGTTATGCAACAGGGCTTCAGATGCAATCAATGTCCAGAAGTGAGTTATCCATGTTGGTGCACGTCCACTTCGGGTCTTTGCCGCTCGGAGGTGAGACGTTGATGTTGTGAGCCTGGATATTCTTGCAAACCTTCACATGGTTAGATTTGTTCTGCTACCCATCATGTAGGGGTACTTACTGAAGGGTCACTGCAGATGAGCGAGCCTACTCGGGGATCATTCTCCTTCGATGTGGCCCCCGTGAAGTCTCTGAACAATATGTCTTCAATGACAAGGGTGGCCTGAAACCATCGTTAGCACATCGATCCCGTCAGCAGTGTCGTTCCGTTCGCTCACTGGGTATTGCTGGCATGCTTCATCGCTTGCGGCAAAGCAACACTGGGTAAGTTGAATGGCCCCTGTTGAGATCGTCAAAATGGGGTTACATCTTTTCCTGTCATTCTCATGTACTTACAGTCGTTGTTTACGTTGTGATACTTCTCGTACGTCACGTTCCTCACATGGCCGAGTCCACCCCCAGCCTCAGACCCAGTCGTATTTGGCGGGACGCCGGGCCAGATTTTGATGCGAGCACCATCCGACGCGTTTGACATAGAGATGTTGTAGATTTATAGATCCTCAATGATGTCGACCTGCCCTTAATATTGGGCGAGGCTGCCGACAGAG
Source organism: Colletotrichum sp. SAR11_59 (assembly GCA_025328345.1). Classification (NCBI taxonomy): domain Eukaryota; kingdom Fungi; phylum Ascomycota; class Sordariomycetes; order Glomerellales; family Glomerellaceae; genus Colletotrichum; species Colletotrichum sp. SAR11_59. Next base: position 48,181 of record JAKMXC010000279.1, read on the forward strand.
ATGCCATGCGATCCATTACAAACCAGACCCTGCACAAGAACCTCGGTGGAGTTGGGCTTGAACGACACACAGTCTACAAAAGTTCAGTTTACAAGTTCGGCCAGTTTTATAGGCGCTTACCATCAGTGTTATCAATCACAGAGTTCTGAATGACAATGTTACCACTGCGATAGGTATCCCAGCCGTCAGTATTCTGAAAGTAGCATTAGCGGATGAAGACCTTTCCATCGGGGGAAGGGGGGCCTGACCTTCGCGGGGAATGTACTGTTAGTTACGACAACCGAAAGATCCATGTCGGAGATCAAGATGTCGGAAGAGTTGGCAATGATGTTGAACCAGTTGGGAGAGTTGATCATCTTGAGACCGGTGATTGACCCGCCCTTCAAGCCGTCCGTGCCAAGAAGCAGAGGTCTGACGACGGTTGAGTTGCTGACGAGAGCATTCCACCATGTTTGTCCAAGACCTGGTATATCTTAGCCCTTTGAAACATCTCCGCGTGGAAGCTACTCCTTACCGTCAATGGTTCCCTGCCCAAGCCCATAGATGTTGACGTCTTCACCGCCGAATCGCCACATAAGGTTGACGTTCTGGTAACGGTACGGGAATGTGTTTGTTTGCTAGTACTCCACGTCATCGTTGAAGACGATGGTTCCGAGGATTGCAAAATCGATGTGCTTCAAGAATGTCAAGTCGACACGGCTGGATATGGTGTACGTCGCATCAGGCATGAAGACGACAGTGCCGCCATCGTTGCAGTCGTGTGCAGCTTTGAGAATCGCAGGAGCCGAGTCGCCTCCGGACTGGGGACATACGATGCAGACTTTGGAGGGGTCTCTTGCTGGGCTGACTGGCAAGGCTCGGCCGGGAGCCTTGGGGAACGGAACGATGATCGGCCGAGGCGGCACGTCATACCCTGATACCGATGCGACGGCTGCCACACATATAAGGGCTAGGTTTGAGAAGTGCATCTTGAATGAACGACGCAGATGAAATCTGAACAAACATTAGGACGTGGTAATATGCAAGAGACATTGGTCTCTTCAATTACTTATAAGCTTAATGTGAGTTACCACTAGCATCCACTTTCAATAACACTCAAAGGAGACGTCTCTCCTGGCCTTTACTACTGCACTTGCATGAGTGACAGCTCAATGGCTCCTCACTTGCCTACGAGTTTGATTCCACGCCCTCAAGCATTGGGGCCTTTCTGAATACTACCATGATCACACCCGCTTGTGCAGGCCAACCCCGCAGGATTTAACCGGGCGATCAAGGCCGGGGAATGATCTTTCCTCAAAGTTGGGGTCTTGTAAGATGAACGCGGGGCACCGTGGGGTCAACCATTGCTGATTCGCTACCTGTCACGGCCTGCCTACCCCGCGATGCGGATGGCAGATGCATTGAAATACCGCGAGCCAGTCGACCCGAATAAGTGGGTATGTTACTGCGAAGAGTAAGCACATCGCACTCTCATAATAAACATTGGGTAGTTTGGAAGAAGACGACAAGATTCCAGAGCATTTTCTGGTCTTCCTTTCTGAACGTGGTCAACGAATGTTTCACGCTCAGCGACGTTGGGCACAGGACCCATTTCATAGAGGTATCGAAACCACGACACGCGCCTGATTATATCCCAACCAAATGACGGAAGAAAGAACCCGAGAGAAAACTCCCTGAAGCAGAGCCTGGATATTCCTTCCTAACAACACTTTGTGTCATCATTCTTCAAATGACCCCCCTCACGGTAGCTCAGATCTGTCAGGCTTCTCTCGAATCTCGGGCATCTCGTACACCGCTCTTGCGTCATGCGAGAGCTCTGCATGCGAACCATGTCCATAAGGTCCCTGAGACGAGTGGGCTCCCTGCTGATAATACTGCGAAGGATGAGGCCGTGGAGATCCCATGGGCGTCGGAGAGACGGTGCTCATGCTCATGTCTGACATAGGCCGCTGGATGCCCGTCCCGTCCGAGAAAGTCGAGGGCGAGTTGGGATACACGATGTTGTGCTTGTCGTAACCAGGATAAAGATCAGGTGAAGATGGCATTCCCAGTGAGTGATATTGAGGGGCCGGAGAGGACTGGGGATACTGCGCTGGTGCTGGGGCCGGTGCCGGTGCCGGTGCCGGGGTCTGGGTCTTCTGCGCACGGCGTCGCCGCCACATGAAGAAGACGCCCACCAGAATAGCAATAACGCCCACCGCTGCCCCGACTGCAATACCTGCAATGGCGCCTGTGCTCAAACCACCATCATCGGAGCCTTTGATAGGAACTCTAGTTGCTTGAGGCTTCGAGCCTATGTCAGTCGCTTCGTCAGGTACGGATCCCTTGCTGGGAATCGGATCGGGGGCGAAAGTCGCAGTGACCAGTTTGCCTAGGTCTCCGCATTGGTTGTTCAGACGCGGCAGAGGGATCATCGTAAAAGGCCAAACGGACATTGTAGCGTCGGCGTTGCCCGGCTCGAGGGGACAGTTTTTGCCGCAGGTGTCCGGGTGATTGCAGACCCAAGGTTGGTCTTTGCTTTCCCTGTCCTTGTCTTTGCACAAGACGAGGCCAATCCACGGGGACTTGCCTAGAGTCCATCGTCAATTAATTATCAAGCCCAATGGAGTGTGACTGAACGCAACTTACCTCGATCTAAATCACCTTTGGGCGGGCAGCTCGGATGAGAATATGTTTCGTCGTTACAGCCATACTGGTATGTGTTGGTTGTGTCTGGGTCCCAGCAGCTGTTATGGTCCAAGCAATTATGGCCGGCAAAGCAGCACCAGGTGTAGTCATTTGGACCGACGTCCGTCTCGTTTTGGCATGGCAGGAGCTCAGGAGGAGCGACGGCGTCTTTGTCGTAGTAACACTGGTTCCAGTTCTTGTGCCCGATGACCAAGGAGGTCGACGCGATAAGAACAGTACCGAATATCGTCTTCAGCATCATATCCGTGATACCTGTTGCAACAAGCTTGAAGGAGACAATTCGACCTGTCGACTACACTCTAACGGCGATTCAACGTCTGAGCTTGTTCGGCGGGGAGGAAGAAAGTGGAAGTGAAAGCAGTCGGGAGACGGCGAGGTAACCCAGACAAAAGTGGAACAATAGGCTACTAGGTCTACTCTCTAATTTCTCTCTCCATGTCCTCGCCAACCAACAGGAGTCCGTCTCTGCGCAGCTGAGTCCTGAGACAAGCCGTTCTGCTGACGGCCCCCAACAGCCAAGCCGCAGCCTGCTTCCAGCCTGCCTTCCGGCCGCTCCCAACGATGATATTGACTGCACCAACACGCCAATTTGATCGTAGGATCTGCAAGGATCTGTCAATGATCACCCTCATATTCGACGTTGGTGTCTGACAGACCAGTTGTGACACCCAGCTGGGAATTCCGAACCCCATGCCCCGCATTCTGCCATACCGCTCGAGAGGCAGGCTGCCGACATGAGCCCAAAAGGATCCCCATTCCATGCACCGCTAGATGACAATATTCCATAAGTGTACCGGGTACAGCTAGCTAGCATCTACTCCGAAAGATCGACGGTTTACTACAGACCGGTTGTCAATCCCGACGAGAAGGATCTGAAAAAGCGGTAGGCTCCAAACGTACTGACGTGATCCAGCAGGCGAAAGGATCATGGTGGGAAAGGATACCCAGCAGCCAGTGGCGTGTCACAATCGCCCGTCTTAGTGTTGCCAGGGTGAGGTCTCAGGTCAGCTCAGACGCCACAACGCAAAACCAGCAGGAGGTGGATGAAGTTGTGTACCCCAGCAAAGCGTGGTCAGCATGTAGATTATGTGCAATCTGGTGAACTCGTATCATGCACGTTGAGTGTATGCTGGTAACATGAGACCGTCGATGTTGGTAGCCGTAAATGAGCTAGATCGAAGATGGGGACACGGCACCGCCATCGCAGCTCTCGCAAATACCACACGTCAGATAGCGTGGAAGAGTTGATCCAATGACAGCAAAGAAGGCGACTCCTTAAGAAGACATAATTCCTTGGCACTACAGCATGACAATTAACCCCCGCAAGAATCATCGTTGAAGCTTAAATTCGATGCATCAATGCCTGGGCTGGTGAGCTATCTTGAACTATCAATTTCAAAACTGCTGTTGCCCGTGATTGATGATTGGCCGCTTTTGCCCCTGTTTCGGCACGGTTTGGGAAATAATGTGCTCTGCTTTCGCTGATGCATCCTGAGGACATGGTTCCTCTATGTCAGAGAATGCTGTCAGCGACTGAGACACAGAGCCGTGGGAGAGCATCAGAGACACTAGGGGGAAGGAAGTGACAGCATATGTAGCCTCGCCGCACACTTACCATATTGTCCATCCGACTGAACACTCCCTTGCATGAGGTGTCTAGACAGGGGATGCTCGGCTTGTGAGAGCTTAGATGTCGCCTGTAATCCTTTTGGGACGCGAAACCAACAGCCGAGGATACACATTCGGGGCGAGTGCAGAAGAAGGTCCTGGTATGGGTTGAGTGATGCTTCCGGAGATCGCAGGCCCGTTCAAACACTGTGCTGGATCGGCATCCAATTTGACCGCAACGCCAATTACCGAGCTCGTCCTGATAGCCCATTTGGTATACGTCCTCGGGAACCCAATCACAGTCTATATCAGTCGCTTCGTGTTGGTGTGTGTCATTGGGATTGGCATAGAAGTCAACAGACAAAGCGCCGACCCAGTCGGCAGACCAAATGCCTTCGCTATTTTCAGAACTAGCGTTGCCACTGGATATTGCCGGATGGTATGGAAAGTCGGATCCAAGGTTGAAGTCGTCTCCAAGGTCGAAGTCGAACTGATAATCTCCAATGTAATTCTCCTCTGCCACACCTTAGTTGGCTGTTGCGAGGTGATCGGGAAGATTGGTGGGCAGGTCTGCATCCAACACGTTCTCGGGTGAATGGCTTCCTCCTCCGTCCAGTCCTTGGGTTGTAGACCACGTGTCTACCCCAGAAGCCAAGACCTGCAGAAAAGTGTTAATTACCGAGTGTGAGGGTCGCAAGCCAGCAAAGAGATATAGCTTAGCTTCGTGTCACTATAGCTTGGCGGGCAGGTTGATGGCGAGGTTACGAACATCTGGAAGTTCCACATCGTATATGGACAGGTTGGCCAGAGGGTGGTCGTCGTTGCTCTGAAAGTGCGTTTGAAACATGGCAAGACATGAATAATCTGAACGAAGGTCTCCTGATCTTAAGTTCTGCTCCTCAAAGATGAAGCCTTTGACAACAGGTATATTCCCTATAAATATACTGCCTGTCTTGTCAATGAGGAAAAGGCATGCTGTGTGAACACTGTCTGGCATATCTGACCTCTAAAATAGACCCACCGAAGTCTGCAACGGTTTCTGCCGCACCTATCAGGTTGACTGCATAGAACAAGATTAACTTCTCATGTGTTGCTGCCTATTGCAACGTGGTTATTCAGGGTATTCGAGGTATTCGGGGTAACAGGAAGGGGTTCATATTGAGCGCCCATGGTTCTCAGCATAGAGGCAGGCTGCATATATGTTACAGTTAGCTATCTAACAGTAAGGTCTACTAACAGAAGCTGAGGATTAATATATTATAATAGTATATAGGGTTATAGTTATAGGTTATAGGCTAATAGTAAATTAGGTCTTTTAGAGACTAAAGTAATTAGTTTTAAACTTAATAAGTAATTTATAGTAAAAGTAAATTAAGAGTATTTTAAAGATAAATACTAAGAAATTAATTACTAAAGAACTATAGAAGTCTAATTATAAACTAAGTTTAGGTTTATACTATATATAAGTTCTAAATAGTATTATTTACTTTATTACTATTCCTTACTCTAATAGAGTCTATTCTTATTAAGTATAGCTTCTATATCCTTAGTATATAGATCTAATTTCTTATTTTATTATTATATAACTTATACTATAGTTCTTCTATATTAAGTAAGTTCCTATTATTCTTATAATTCTATAGTATAAATATTTTATTCTAGCTACTTAACGCCTAAGTAAGTTAGTTAACTATTATCTATATATAATAGGTTATAATATTAGGTCCCCTCTCTAAAAGTCTTACCCTTAAGACTTAATATAAGTAAGCTACTAATCTTAAGTTAGGGATCTATTAATTATACTTCTTAATTTACTTATAATACTAATATTATATTAGGTTATGTTTAAAAACTAAAATAGTTTAAGTTAGTATTTTATTCTACTTATAAAGATATCTTTTATTACTTTAGTTCTAATAATATAATACCTTATACTTATTATTTCTATATAAAGTATATATATTAAATAGTAGAAAGTATAAAAACTTATTAAAGTTATAAAAACCTAAAGCGCCTTTATAATAGTTTAGTAGTAGTATTAAGTTATAAGTTCTTATTATTCTTTTTTTAGTAGGGTAATTATACTAACTAGTTATAATAAAAAAGCCAAGTAATTAGTATCAAGAATAGGAAGAGAAGGAAGAGTAAACTAGTAATATTTTACTAAATCTTTATAAGAAGTTAGTATAGGTTTAAGCTAAAGTAGCTAAAGTAGTAAGTTATTTATTATATATCTATATAATTTAAAAAAAAGTAAAGGAGTGTTATATAGAAACGTTTTCTTAAAGTATATAGGAGTTAGGGGAGGATAACGTTCTTCTTATATTAAATATATATAAAAGTAGTATAGTAAGTAATCTTTAGTTTCTTAGTATTAAGAATAATCTAGATTAATAGAGTTTTAATATTAGTAAGGAGTTTACTAATCTTAGTCCTCTTATTAGTAGTAATTAGTTAGTATCCTTAAGGGGTTCTTAGCTATATTTTAATATTCCTAGGTAAATAAATAAATTTTCCTATTAAGCTAGTTAAAAGTATTCTCCTAGTTATATCTATATAAATAGGAGTTATATCTTTTACTTTCTAGCTTCTTTTTATTTCTATTATCTTTCTTCTTATATTTATTTTTCTCTCTTATTAGTATATTTTATATATTCTTTAAATTCTTCTATAATTATAGGTAAGTTTAATCTATTTCTTAAGTTAATATACTTAAGTATTTTAATATATTTATTAATCTTCTCTTAATAGTTAAGTAGGTTATTATTAGGTTTCTATATATTTTCTTTATAACTATAATTTTTCTATTTAATAAAGTATTCCTATTTATTATCTCTATATTAGTAATTAAGTAGTTTTTCTACTTTATATTTTAGTTTATTATCCTCTATAATAATAATATTATTTATTTATAATCCTTATAAAGCTAGTTTAAAGAGTAAGATATAGAATATTAAGTAATATCTTATAGTTTCTAGGAGTTTAAGTTTATAATTAACTAGTAAAATAACTTATAAAATCTTAAAAAGTTTAGGTTTTTTATAGTTAAGTTTATTATTTAGTTATTTTATTTTAATATTTTACTATATAAAATAAGTATTATCTCCCTCTTTTAAAGTTAGTCCCTTAATCCTTTATTTATTACTAAACTTAGTTATTCTTTATTATATAAATTTAAGTTCTTTTTATATATATTTCTAAATATCTTTAATTTATTATATTAAAGCGATAGCTTTTATTATAGCTAATCTTACTTAAAGTTCTCTATATATAGTAGGTTTAAATCTATAATTAAGATAGAATAAGGATTCTTTAGTACTTTCTCTAATTATACTATTATAAGTAAATTAAGCTATTAGTAGTAGTACTACTTAGTTATCTTAGTTATAATTAATATAAATATAGAAGTAAGTTTTAAAGATTTAGTTAATCTATTCTGTTTATCTATTAGTCATTAAGTAGAATATAATAGATATTAATTATTTAATACTAAGGTATAATATAATTAATTTCTAAAAGTTAGAAGTAAAGATCTTATCTCTATTTAATATAATTTCCTAAAGTGTTCTATAATTTATAATAATATACTTAAGGGATATATAGGCGTATTCTTTAGTATTACTTACTTCTTTATATAAGATAAAGTAAGTATATTTTATAAGTTAGTTTATAATAATAAGAACGTTATTATAGTATACTTTTATAAGGGGTTCTTAAAACTTTAATAACTTAATAATAAAGTTAAGTAATATAAACTACTAAGTAGTTTATAATATAAGTAAAAGTTATAATATATTATAAAGTTAATATTAAGTAGGTTTACTTTCTAAGTAGACCTTATAATCCTTAATCGCTTTTACTATATATTCTCTAATAACTTTTTCTCTATATTATTATTATAGTTATTTCTAGGTTTTTATAATTCTATAGTAACTATATATAAAGTAAGTATAAAACTTTATAACTACTTTATTATCTAATTTACTAAGTAAACTAATATTAGATTATTTAGCTATTATTAAGAGCTTAATTACTAATATTAAGTCTCTTTTATTATTTTTCTTAAGAATTACTTAGGTTTCTTTAGGTATTAAGATATTATAGTTTAATCTTTAGCTAAAAGTATTAGCTTTATTATTATTTAATCCTTTTTAATAAATAATTTAGAAGTTAAATCTAAATAGAAATTCTAACTATTATATTTATTTTTTTTCTAATACTTTTAAAGTTATAAAGTATATAAAATTCTTATAGTTTAAGTATATAAGTACTTTATAAATAGTTCTTAAGAGTTTTAGTCTTTATTCTTTAAAAACTTTAATAATTACTATAAGTTCTTTATTATAGATCTTATAGTTAAGTTCTAATCCTTTAAGTTTTTTAAAAAAGAAAGTATAGAAATAAAAATATCCTTTTAAATCCTATTATAATAATTATACTCTAATTATATAGTTAGATATATTAAGTTCTATTTTAAACTATTTTATAAAGTTTAGAATAATAAAGATTAGTTTACTAATAATAAGGTTTTTAATTTTTTTAGAAAACTATTTATTATAGTTTTTCTTATTAAAATAGTTTATTCTTATAGCTAAGATCTATAAAAACTATATTAAGTTTTCTATAATTCTTAATAAACTTTTAGTAGAAGTTAATAAAACCTAAAAATCTTTAGATTTCTTTAAAGTTTATTAAAGTTAGCTATTCTTAGATAGGTTTCACTTTATTTTTAGATATATTAATCTCTCTTAAAGTAATAGTAAATTTAAAGTATTCTACTTATTATATATAAAATTTACTTTTTTTAAGTTTAACTAAAAATTTTATTTCTTAAAAGGTTTATAAAATATTATATATATCTATTTTATATTACTTAAATATAAGGGAAAAAATAAAGATATTATCTAAGTAAACTACTATATAGATATTAATATATTTATATAAAACTAAATTAATTATATTTTAGAATATTATAAGAGTATTAGTAAGGCTAAAAGGTATAATAAAGTATTTAAAATATCGTTTTCATATTTAGAAAGTAGTTTTCTATTTTTTTTTTATTCTAATTAAGTTATAAGTACTTTTAAAGTTAAAAGCTATAAACTAATTAGCTCTATAGAGAAGTTATTTTATTTTATTAATAAGTAGTAGTAAATAGTAATTTTTAATTATTATTTTATTAAGTATATAGTAGTTAATATATAGTTATAGTTTTCTATTTTTCTTTAGTATAAATAGGATTAAGTTTCTTATTAGTAATATTAAAAGTTTAATATAACTTTTCTTAAGGTTTTTATTAAAGTATTTATCTAAGGTTTTTATTCCTATTTAGTTAAGTTTATAGATCTTATTAAAATATAATTCTTTTCCTTTTTTAAAAAGAATCTTATAGTTAAAACTAATATATTTAAGTAGTTTAGTTTCTAGTTTAGCTATAAAGAGTTTCTTATAAACTTAATATTCTTCTAAGATAAATAGAAATAGATTATTTGTTTATTTTAGATCTATTATTTTTAGTAGTTATAATATAGTTTCTTTTACTTTAAAGTAATAAAGATATTATTTTATTATTCCTAACTATATTAACTTATTTAAAGCTTAATTCTAGTAAAGTTACTTAAAGACTAAATTATTATAGTTCTAATAGAGTTAGCTATTACTCTAATCTATTTATAAGTTATTTATTTATAACTAAAGTAATCCTAATACTATATTATATATTTTTATATTAGTAATATTAAATTAGATTCTTTCTTTCTAATTTAAGTAGTTTATTTTAAGGAGTATAATTTTATTATAGATAGTACTTCTTTTATATTTAAATTCTTCTCTTTTTACTATATATAGAAAGTATAGTTATTCTTTTCTTCTCTATTATATTTCTAACTTATTAATAGTTTAAGAAGTAATAAAATTTACTTTAGTTCTACTATTAATTAATATAAGTATTATTTATTTATTAATAGTAACTTTAAACTTTATATTATCCTTATATCCTTATAATATCTAGTAAATAGATTTTTTCTTAGTTACTTATTATAATTTATTATTAGTAAGTAAGTTTAGTTTTTTAATTACTTTAATTATTTAAAGTAAGTAATTTACTTTCTTTCTTATTATACTTTTAAGAGGCTATTCTTATAGATTCTAACTTATAGAAGTTTAGGTCTATCTTTTATAATTCTCTAAGTATATACTTTCTCTTAGTAGTAGACTTAATATTTATCTTATTAGTATTTATCCTACCTTATATTATTATTATATTAATATCTTATAGGAAACTAAAAACTAAGTCTAAAGACTATAAAGTTATTTTTAAATAATATTATAGTTTATCTAATTATAGTAGCTATTAAGTAAATCTTATAGATAGACTTATTATTATATCTTCTAAAGTAGAACTAATAATTATACTTTTCTCCTATATATTCTTTATATTTATTATAGAAGTATTAAAGCTAAAAGAGGGTTCTATAAAGTTAGTAGTTACTTCTTAATATAAAATAGTTTTCTATATATAGCTAAGAAGTATAGTTTTAATCTTATTATCCTATTAAAGTACTATAGAAGTAATATTATTATTTATCTTAAAATATATTAATTTTTTAGTACTTTAGAAGTTACTTAGTTTTATCTTCTTAGTTATTAAGGTCCTCTTTAGAACTAGAGTTATTTATATTAGAAGTAAACCTATAAACGATTTCTATCTAAGTATATTATTAAGTAATATTATAAAGTTTATCTAAGTTATAAAGTAAACTTTTACTTTCTCTAAAAATCTAATTACTAGTTATACTAAAGAGTTATTACTCTATTAGGAAGTTATATTAGTATTTTAGTTCTTCTTTAGATTCTTCTTTAGTTTATTTATTAAGTTCTTAATTAATTTATTTAATCCTAGTAGGGTCTCTATATATATATCTATATCTTTCTATATATAAGAGTATAGTTCTTAGTTACTATTCCTATAGGGGATTATAAAGCTCTTCTTAAATTTATTCTAAGTATATACTTTTAGCCTTTTAGAGGTATATAAGCCTTTATTTATTATTATTTTCTAGTTCTTAGTTTTATATAATAAAGGAGGTATTAACTAGCTTAAATTACTAAATCTATAGTATTTTATTAAGCTATTTAGCTAGTTCTTTTTATAATCTTATTATTATTAGTATATATTATTACTAAGGTTTTAAGATAAAGGTTTAGGATAGTTATATTATATCTAGTTTATCTTAGATTACTATCCTTTAGATAGTATCCTAATATTTCTTTATTTTTAAAGTAGATTTAATAGTTATTATTATAGTATTTAGTCTATAATTAGGATATATATAGAGATTTTACGATTATATTAACTTATTAAGGTTACTTAGCTACTAGCTTCTAGGGGAGCTTCTTAGGTTACTTATAATCCTTAGTAATATATCTTTATTTATTATAGTTATAATACTTAAAGTTCTAAGGTTTCTTATTATTAGGTTTAGTTATTATATTAAGATCTATAGGTCTACTATATTATCTATAAGTAGTATTATATTATATATTATTCTAATTATTATAAGGTTTATTATTATTCTATTAGTAATTAAACTTCTATTAAGGTTACTATTAATATTTACATCTAGAGTTTAGTCCTTATTGTTTTTTACTTTTTTCTTTATAGTATTTAAAAAGTTAATTATTAATTTTAATAGTAAGGTTAATATACTAAAAGAAGTCTTTAAAGTAGTTAATCTTAATAATTTTATCCTTAACTTTATCCTTAAATCCTTAATAGAATATAAAGATCTTAGTTTCTTTAGTAAGGTTAAGCTAAACGCTAAATTATCTAAATATAGTAGTATATTCTTTAGTAGATTTAGTCTACTTAAGTTAAGCTAGTTTACATTTAGTTTATTACTTTTTATTAAGGTTTTAGAAGAGAGAGTATAGGATATCTTTAAATCCTTAGAAACTACTATAGATATTATAGGTCTTAGTAGAGTATTTATTTAGTATTTTATATTTAAGGAATTCTTTTTAAATAGGTTTAAACTACTTAAAAGCTTTTCTATAAAAATAAGTAGCTATATAAACTACTTTCTTAGTTTAACTAGTAAAATCACTATAGTAGAAGTTTTAGTAGTTTTTAACTTAGATTAAAAATAACTTAAGTTATCTAGAAGTATTATTATAAATAATAGAGGTACTAAGTTTAAGCTTTTATTATCCTCTAATAAAGGTAGTAATAATATTTATAGTAGTTTAAAAAGTATTAAGCTCTTTTTAAAGCTTTTAGACCTTTTTAAAGTTAGTATCTCCTCTAATATCTTTTTCTAGTTTTTTATAAGCTTATTTAGCGTTCTAAAGTTATTTATTAAAGCTATTTATAGCTTACTTACTTTTATTAATAAAGGTTTATATATCCTTAAATTTAGTATTTTATTTCTAGATAATATATTAAAGTTTTTTATATCCTTCTTTAGTAAAGGAGCTTTCTCTATTAAAGTTATATTTAAGGTTTAGTATATTATAATCTTTAATACTAGTAAGTTCTTATATTAAGCTTTAAGGCTAGTTATATAAAGAAAATAAAGATCTTAAAGTAGGGGATTTAGCTAAGGTATAAAAAAATATACTTATTATTTTACTATTAGTAAGCGTTAATAGTTAACTTACTAAATAGGAGCAATTAAAATATTATAATTAGCTATCTAATAGTAAGGCTTACTAATAGAAGCTAAGGATTAATATATTATAATAGTATATAAGGTTATAGTTATAGGTTATAAGCTAGTAGTAGATCAAGTCTTTTAGAGACTAAAGTAATTAGTTTTAAACTTAATAAGTAATTTATAGTAAAGATAAGCTAAAAGTATTTTAAGGATAAGTATTAAGAAGTTAATTACTAAAGAACTATAGAAGTCTAATTATAAACTAAACTTAGGTTTATACTATATATAAGTTCTAAATAATATTATTTACTTTATTACTATTTTTTACTCTAATAGAGTTTATTCTTATTAAATATAGCTTCTATATCCTTAGTATATAGATCTAATCTCTTATTTTATTATTATATAACTTATACTATAGTTCTTCTATACTAAGTGAGTTCCTATTATTCCTATAATTCTATAGTATAAATGTTCTATCCTAGCCGCTTAACGCCTAAGTAGGTTAGTTAACTATTATCTATATATAATAGGTTGTAACAGTATATAACCTAGCTAGGCATTTATAGCTAGAGATTATAAGAGTTAGTGAGAATGATTTAGCAATCGCTATATGAAATATACTTGTGGAGCAAGCGATTATCAAGAACGCCCAGCTAAGCTTTTAAGTGATATGCATGGCAGGGAACTGAAATGCAAGAACGCAGGGGTCGTTGGAGATCTTGGGGCGGAACGCTTCATCAGGTCGGCCTATTGTTCATTGCCGAAGTCGCGAGTCGGCGATAACCGACGTCTGCCCGCAGGTGGTCGACTAGATCGTGTAGGAACCTCTCACACATCGATATTACCTTGTAAGTCGACATCCCTGCAATTTGTCCACTTGCGATGGAAATCTGAACTTATGATGATCCTTTGCTAGGTCAGGCCTGCTTCCGGCTGCAGTATGTTACTTATGGTATGCGTACGTTAGTAGAGCTCCCCACTTCTAAAAGCGTTACATTAGACAAGGGGCAGCATCCTGACAGCTGGTAGCGCCTCCTTCCCACATCAGCATTATGAATCAAATGAAACTTTACCCAGCAAGTTCATTCTCTACTACTTACTTTTTGAGTCTAAATACGACTCATGTGTAAGCATTGGAAACAGTTTGAGAAATAGCCGGGGAAAGTACCCGAAAGCTGACCCTTTAACCGCCTTTCTTACGCCACGCTGCTGCCTAGTGGTTGTCAACTTTGAACCCCACTAAGTCGAACATCCTGTCTGGCTGGGGTCCGCTTATTCTCATCTTTCCAGGCACAAATTCCTAGCTTTGGTGTACTCAAGGTTACTGTCTCCAACTTCAGCTGAGCTCCCCGAAATCACTGTGGTAAGATATCTCTGGCTTTCAAAGTCAAGAAAAGCTCATTGCTTGTGTTTCCGCTTCTGCGTTGCGATGAGCCCGGGAGGTTGCCCACAACTATGCCGGTTCTCATTTATAAGGTAGATAGCCATTTTGTGCGTCTTCTAAGATATTTTGAGACCGTCACAGTGATTACGACGGAGGGTTCTGCTGATCGAGGATTTTTGCATTGTCTGAGGTGGGCTCTCATGCACCAAAAGCATGTGTACGGGGTTTCAATAGGCACCCCATCCTCAGTTAAGTCGGCAAGTCTATCTCACCAATTTAGGAGTTCTTCTTATAGCGATGGTCAATTAGCTATCAATAGGCGGAAAGTAGGTATCTATATGTACTAAGTTCAACAACATAATGGAAAGATAAAGCATAGAGTGGGAAGCAGCGCAGCATACTAATCAATTAAGTTAAAACTAAGGCTTAAGATTAGCTGATTAAATGACTTTTTGTGATACTTTTGATTATTTTAACTAATTTGATTTAATTTAATTTAAATTACCTAAATAGGAAGTTAGTATAGTTCTTATAATATTCTCAGAAGGTCTAAACTTATATTATATAATAATCTAAGGTTATATAGCCCTTTATTAACCCCTCTACTTAAAGTAGTAGCTGCTAATAGTAATACTACTACTTTAAATTTAATTCTAGAAGTACTAGGTCTTTTTAAGCTATAAGGGCTTTATTAATAACTTTTATAATATTAGAACTAACTTAATAAAGCTAAATACCCTCTTATAGTTTATTACTATTACTAAGATAGTAAAGACGTTAAGGGTAAGTTTACTAAGCGTTAAGAAGGTCTATTAATATAAGATCTACTATTAGATAGGGTTATTAATAAGCCTAGTAATTAAGAAGCTAAAATATCACTCTAGTTTATTAGTTTTATTAATAGTAATATTATAAGCCCTACTATTTAACTATTAATAATATTTAAAGTCCTTAGCTTTTAAAGTAATAGTAAGTAATAAAAAAGTAGCTTACTAAGGCTTTAAATAAGATTAATAATTAATAAAGTTAGATCCTTTAGCGTACTATTATTTTTAGTACTCTTAAAGTCCTTCTTAAGTATTATAAAGCTTTCTATAAATCTCTAGTATATTCTAGCGTTTTTTAAGCTATTATAAGCTTTAGCTAAGATATAAAATTACTATAGTAGTATAGAGGGGAGACTCTATAAGCTTAGTATAATATTTATTAAGTATTTACTAGTTATTAATAATTAATAAGTATAAGTAGCTATAAAAGTTAAAAATACTATACTAAAGGTATTATAAGGGTATATAATTAGACTAAATATAAGTTAAGATACTATTAATTAATAAAGCTTATAAAGCTACTACTAAGGCTCTTAAAGAGTATTATAATACCTTTATAAGTTAAGATAGTTATTATAACTAACTTTAAGTAAGTTAAGTAGCTATAAGGTTAATTTCCTTATTAGTAGGGGTATTATAAAACTTACGCTAGTCCTTAAGTTAATCTAAGAGGTACTTTATGCTTATTAGAACCTCTTAGAGTTAACTATACTTATTACCCTTTATGAGAAAATTAGGATTTTAGGCTTAGCGCTAGCGCTAAGCTGTTACTAGGCCTCTGCTGAGGTTTAGCTAGATTAGTAAGCTAAGCCTTAAAAAGGGGTGCTATGTATATAAGTAGCTAGAAGAGCTAACTTGCCTAGTTAATACTAATTAACCTTTATATTACTACTACTTTTATCCTTCCCTAGCTAAGCTATTTAAGCTATAACCCTTATAATTAGGTAAGTTCTACCTACTATAAGCAGCTAGTTTTAGAATAAGTAGTAGTATAAGATTAGGCTACTAAGGCTTTACTAACGTTTCTATAGTATTAGATAATAAAAATTTTACTTCTAAAACCCCTCTAGCTATTATAGGTTCTAATATAGCCTTCTTTGCTAAACTTATTATAACTATTTACTAGTAAGCTAACTAGAATAATATACTTATTTAAGCCTTCTCTATATGCTTTATACTAATCTCTAAGATCTCTAAGACTTAAACTTATAAATATAAACACCCTCTAGTATATACTTATAGGATCTTTACTAAAGATAATATGCTAGCTTAAACTTCTAACTAGCTAATAGCTATAGAAGATAGTAACGCCTTCTAACTTAAAGCTTCTAAGCTATAGAAGATCTATTAAGTACTTATAAGAGTAACCTCTAGCTTCTAAATATAGTAATACTACTATTATACTAGCTTTACTAATCTAGCGTAAGCTAATTTCTCTATATTTACTTACTAAGAGTATATTAATCTTAGCTTCTAAGAATACTATCTCTATAGCCTCCTTAATATATTATAGTAAACGCTAAGCTAGTAGCTTCTCTAGTTTTTCGCTAAGTAGTTAGTAACTTACTAAGCCTTTAGGACCTTAGACTTTAAAGAGTCTTAGGCTTAAGCCTTTACTTTTTATTTCTAGCTTTTATTTTAATTTTAATAGGGCCTTAAACGCTAGAAGTTTAATATATAGTAGCTATATACTATAACTACTACTATAGAGTAGCTATAGGAAATAAACCTAGAGCAGTATAACTGCAAGATAGCTAGCGAGCTTTTAGTGCTATTAGCGCGAGAGGCTATAGCTAAGCTAGCCTTAAAGAGGCTTTATTTTAATTATAGCAGCTCTAATGCTTTAAGCTGCTTAAAGTATAGTAAGCTAGGCTACTATGAGGCTAACTATTAGGCTGATCTATAGTGCTAAGAGTACTATAAAAAAAGCTACCTTATTAATTAGTATTATAACTATTAATAGGTTACTAAGCCTTTAGTAAGCTTAGGTAGTCCTTATATTAATATTAATACTATATAAGTATATTTAATGCTAATAATATTACTAATAGGTGAGATTTAGGGTATGCTTATTATAGGAGGCGTGTAAGATAAGAAAGATAGTACCTTAGAGCTATATAACTACTTATTAGAAGATAACTAACTACTAAGTACTTAGGGGATAGTAAGTAAAGTTAGTATATAAGTAAAAGACTTAAAGCTAAGTAGAAGTTAATAGCGTATAGGTAGAAGACCTAAAGCTATATAGAAGCTAGCCTAGCCTACTAGTATATAAGTAAAAAACCTAAAACTACGTAGGAGGTAATAAACTATCCCTAGTACCTAGAACTGCTAAGGGCTTAAAAGGCCTCTAGCGAAGCTAAGTATGCGTAAGTAAGAGACCTAAAGCTTTAGAAGCGAAAAGGACTAATTATAGGTGCTATAGAGGGTTTAAATCCCTATATAGGCAGGAGTTTTATTATTTTTTACTATAGATTAATAGACTTAGAGACTAAGCTTTCTAGAGGGGGGGTAATTATGAGAAAATTAGGATTTTAAGCCTAGCGCTAGCGCTAAGCTATCGCTAGGCCTCTACTGAGGTTTAGCTAGATTAGTAAGCTAGGCCTTAAAAAGGGGCGCTACGTGCATAAGTAGCTAGAAGGGCTAACTTACCTAGTTAACGCTAATTAACCCTTATGTTACTACTACTTTTATCCTTCCCTAGCTAAGCTACCTAGGCTATAACCCTCACACTCTTACCTTAGCCTTTATATCTCTTAGTCTACTTATAGAGTAGCTTAAGTATATTATTTAACTCTATAAGGATCTATTAATCCTTATTAATAAAGGTATCCTTACTAGAGATATAATCTATAGTATACTTAAGGCCTTAGGTATAAAGTATATAACTATTAATCTAGCTACGTTTAAGTAAGATATACTTAATTATTATATATATTAAGTTCTATTAAGTAGTATTATTTAGTATTAAGTTTAGCTTTTATAATAACTTCTCTTATAGAGTAAAGTTCTTATTATTATTATTAGCTTTATTACTAATAGATAGGAAGCTTTTAGATTATTATAGTAATAATCTAATATACTTAATAATATTCTAGAGCTTATTAATAAGGCTTTTCTACTTCTAGTAAGTTAGGTCTTCTTAGGTTTTATTAGGATTAAAAAGGAAGTTAGACTCCTCTTTAAATACCTTATTATTAATACTATAAATAATAGTATAACTAATAAGGTTAAGAATATAACTATAGTATTAAATTTAGCGTTATTTAGTGTTAGTTTCTATATATATAGGTGAAAGAGAAGGTAAGAAAGCTTTAAGGTAAGAGTTATTATTTATAGTATTATTAGAGATAGCTATACTAACCTTATTAAGTAGGCTTTAGTTACTAAGAATAATATAAATAGTAATAGTAATATTCTTACTAGAGTAAGCGTTAAGTTATTAGTAAAGAACTAAGAGGTATTACGTCTACTTACTTGCTTTATTAATAAAGTAGCTAAAGATAGTAATAATTATATATTAGTTAAGTAAGGTCTATAGATTAAACGATATATAAACTTTAGTAAGTACTTTCTATATTTCCTCTTAGATCTATACCTTCTTAGAAGCGTAAAGTTAGTTAAGTAAAGCTTTCTAATTTAACTTTAACTAATATATTTAATTAAAAACGTTATAATTAAAGAAGCTAAGTATATACTATATATATTAATTACTAAACGTTAAGAAGGGGTTACTAGTATTAATAATAAACCTAAAGGCTAGTTCTTTAATCTATAAGACCTTACTTTAAAGTATAATAATAGGAATAAAGTATTAACGCTTAGGGAGGAGCTTATTAGTATTAAAATTATTACTAGATATACTCTTAGTATAAGATTAATCTTAGAAAATATAATAGATAGTCTTAAGGTATATCTTAGCATTAGATATAGTAGAAGCTTTTTAAGGTATATTAAGATACTTAGTTTTATTATAGTATTAATAAACCTAGTAAACATTACTTAGATATATTATTAGTATAATTAAAAGTAGAGTAAAGAAGTAGTATACTTTAAGTATTACTTTAAAGGATCTTATAGATAAAGAAGCCTTTATTCTTAATCTAAGAAGTATAGCTTTAGCTACTTTTCCTTAAAATATACTTAATATTAATAAAGTACTAACCTTTCTATATAGCGTGAAGTAGGGCTTTAAAACTACTATAAGTAGTAAAATTAATAGTTAATATATTACTAGTAGTTAATAAGGCGTAGATCTAAGTAGTAATCTTATAAGGAGTTAATATATTATAGCTAATAAAGTAATTAAAGCGTTAATTATAGGCTAATATAAGTATTATTATAGTAAGTAAGAAGTTAAAAAAAATACTAAGAGGTATATATAAGTAGGGCTTTAAGGTATAGAGGTAAGTATAATAGTAGTAATAGTAATAGTATTACTAGTAATATTAAAAAAGGGTTATTTTTAAAGACTAGCAAAGAGCTTAAAAAATAGGCTTTTTTTAAGCCTTAGTAAAGTAGCTAAAAACATATTAATTAAACTTACTAGCTAAAAGTATATTTTAGTCCTATAGTAGTATATATTAAAAGAAATAGGCGTTATAAAGTACTTATTAGATAAAAATTATTTTACTAGTATCTATTAATGTTTATATAGTTAAGTAGTATAATTCCTAACTTTATTTAATAAAATATAAAGTTATAAGTTTAAATCCTACTATAAGTCTTTATATTACTAATAGTAAATTTCGTTAAGTATAGTTAGTAATATGTTTTTATGTTTTTTTAAAAATCTTTTAAAAATTCTAATTAGTCTAGAAACTAGATTTTCCTTCTTCTAGCTAACTTTAGATTAATTAAAACGTCTAAAACGAAAGTATTATTATTTTAGCTGATTAATTATAAAAAAAGCCCTCTTTTAATTAGCTGATTAATTGAATTAATTAAATAGAATTAAATAGAGTGCTGCGCTAGTAGGAAGCGCCTAGCTGTAGTAGATTAGGAGAGTAAAGTTAACTAAATAGATAATGCCCTAAAATATAGAAATAACTAGGGAGCGGCGTTTCCCGCCTGCTGCTACTACCTTTCAGAAGAAATACTAACGTAGGAGGTTTGCCTAGGTAAGGGCATTAAGACCCCCCTTATAAATCCAGCCTACTTAGATATACTATATATAACCCTTACTTAGTATCCTTATATAAATATTACTTAATATATAGCCTAGTTTTAAAAGTAAGCGTAGTATTATATAATTAGATAAGACTACTAAACTATAGCACCCTAATTATATACTAAGTAGTAAGGTTTAAGTATTTTCCTACTAAGTTAATTATATATATAAGTTATTAAACTATCTACTATTAATAATCTAAACTACTTTAAGTAATCCTCTTATTATAAATATATATATAAGCAACTATCTAATCTATAGCTTTATTATTTTATATATAGTATTACTAATTCTCCTTTTTTACTTCTTTTATTTATATTCCTTAAGGTATATAGATAATAGAGGGATTAACGTAAAAGCTAGTAGCTATTTAGCTATTAGGGATAATATCTTAAAAATAAATACCTCCTATATATAAGAATAAGTTTTAAAATTAAGAACCTCTTCTCTTTAAACGTTATAAGCTAATAAAGTACTTATAGCTAGATATAACCTCTTTTACTACTTTAGTATTAAATTACTATTATAGGCTAGTAGAGGAGTAGTTACCTTATTATACTCTCCCCTAAAGTAAAAGCTATCTTAGAGAAAAAAAGGGAAACTACTAGACTTAAAACGCTCTAGCTATATCTTATCTATACTTATTTAAGTAACTAGTATTAAGGTTAAGCTAGGATATATAAAATACTTATATATAATAGAAGGGGGCAGAGATCTTAGAATTTTTAGCAATTTTAACTTAAAGGTAAAAGGGTTAGGTAAGCGTTTTTATAAGCGTTAGGCGTTATTATAGGAGGAAATAGCTTATATAAGTAGATAGAAGCCTAGTTAGCTTATAATAAAAAAGACTAAGTAGATAAATAAGAAATATATTTATTTTTATACTTTTTTTATTCCTTTTAATAACTTTAGTAACTATCCCTCTAGAAGAGCTTTTAAGATTCTTTAGCTTAGCTTATAGGAAAAATTTATTAATCCTTACCCTTTAAAAATTAACTAAAAATAGGTGTTTTTAAGCTCTTCTAGCTTTAGTTAGCCCTATTTTTATTTTCTTTCTTAATCCCTACTATACTTCTTTAATTATTTAAAGCGAAGATAGGGGAGAATACTATAAAGGTAATACTACTAAACTTCTTCTTAGTAGCTTATTTTCTCCTAAGAGATTATATAATCTAAGATATAAAAAGAGTAGAAAATATAGATAAAGTATAAGTTAGTTAAACTTATATTTATATTTTCACCTTTATATCTCTTATAGTTAACTAGAAAATTATAGTATAAGTATTTAAGTATTTTTAGGGGGTTTTTTACTTAAAGTAGAGTATTTAGTATAACTAATAAGTTTTCTCCCTTACTTTATTATAAAATTAGTAACTAATATAGGGGGGTAAGCTAGGTTATTATAGAAGATTCTTTTTATAGTTATTCTATACTACTTTATTAAGCTAAGGTAGGAAAAACTTAGAAGAAAAAGTAATTTAAATATTACTATATTAAAAGAAAATCTAGCTAATACCTTTTTAACCTCTACTTTTCTAAAGTAAAGAGTAATAGCTTAAGTACTTAGAATTAAAGATTAACTAAACCTATAGGAGTTTAAAAAACCTTAAGAAAAAGAATATTTAGTTAAGTAGAAGAAAATAAATAGAGTTCTATATAAGTTTAGTTAATCCCCCTTATTAGCTTACTATCTACTTATTTAAAATCATTATATACTACTTTATTATAAGCTACTATAATAATAACCTAAGAGTAACTAAGATAAAGTAAACTTATTTTACTTTTACTTCTAAAGTTAAAGTTATAAAAGTAATAGAATTTATTTTACCTTTTTTATAAACTTTAAAAAAGATAAAATTAATTAATCTATTCTAAGAAACTTCTCTTTACTTAAACTTATTAGAAGGTTTCTAATAATATATTAACTAGTAAGGGGAAATATTAAAAAGTCTAAAAACTTAAGATTTAAGTTATACCTATATATAGAAATATTAAGATCTAACTTTCTTAAATTATAACTTACTATGAATATAAAAACATAAAAGGCTAAAAAGGAAAAATATTATAACTATACTAACTTTTTAAAAATAAAAGAGAGGAATATTTTCTAAGCTTAACTAAGAGTATTTCTCCCTTCTAAGAATAATTCTATACTAACTCTATAGAAAGGAAAATATATATATCTCTTTTATTACTCTTCTTCTATATTCTTAAGTAGTAAATAAGTAGCTAAAGTAAAATATTCCTTTTAAAGTCTATAGTTAATACTATAGTTTTCTTATAAACTTTATTAAATCTTAAGTTTAATTTATAAAAGAAGAGAATTATAGAGTAAAGCTATAAAAGATACTACTAATAATAGCTAAACTTCCCCTATAAAAGGAAGAAAAAAAAACCTAAGGTATAAAATAACTTTATTATTAAGATAGTAGAAAAGAAGAAAGATAATAAATATATATATACTTTCTAAATAAGAGAAAAGGATAAAGATAAAAATAATAGTAAGAATATCCTTTTCTTTCTTTATCTCTCCCTTTATTTTCTATTATTTTTCTAAACCTATATTATAAAAATTCCTCTATTACTCTTTCTATTAATAAATTATTAGCTTTATTTAAGTCTTATATAGTTTTTTTACTTTAACCTTCTTTAAGAAAGCTTTCTTCTACTTCTTCTTCTATTAATTTACTTATATCTTTTTTAGAATAATATTATTAAACTCTAAAGTTCTAAAGACTTTAACTCTAGTTTAAAATAAATAACTTAAACTAGAAATAATAAATAATAAAACTAACTTAATTATTAGTAATATTTTAATAAGTCTTTTTATAGGTCTTTCTTTTTACTAACTTTAATAAAAGAGACCCCCTTTAATCTTAGATTTAGATTAAAGTTCTAAAGTAATTATAAAAACTAAAGTCTTTAAAGTAATAGCTTCTAAAGGTAGTACCTCTAGTATAAATATAACGCCTAGAGAGAAGTCTTTAAAAAATAAAGTAGTATAAAACTATTTAAACTCTACTAAATCTTATTAAAGAGCTTCTAAAACGTATAGTTTAAGACTCTAAGGGTTTAAAATATTACAACCTAAAATAGCTAAAGTACTATTCTTTACTAGAAATAATATTTTAGACTTTCTTAAAAACTATAAAGCTATAGTAGAAGTAGTAGAGATAATAGATATTTTAAAAGTATTAAGTATCGTTTTCTATATAGATATACCTTTCTAAGCTAATAATTAAATAAAACTTAGTAAGAAAACTTAGTTATAAGCGAAAATTTACCTTATCTAGCGCTATAAAGCTATAGATAAAGATTACTAAGAACTTTTAGATAACTAGATTAATTAGATTATTTCTATAACTCTAATAATAAACGATTTAGACTATAAAGTAGCTATATAGTTTCTATAAAAGATTAATAATATCTAAACTAAAGCTATAAGATATAACCTTAATATTATAACTAGCCTTT